>JAJJMC010031110.1:2385903-2611725 GCA_023531435.1 Papaver californicum | reverse complement strand
TACCCATCTGAATATGCCTGTTCACAATAACCTTCATGGGCATTTTGGAGTAACCACCAAAATTTGCACTCTCCAAAACCCATAAACACTAATTTATTACAATGCTCTAATTGCTGATTTCGTAAGTAACCACAGTTGGGAAATATGGAAAGCATGATATCATGGAACTCGTAGAGCAACAAGATAAGAAGACTTAGATTTCAAGTGGGCCAAGAAAATGCAGCACATCAATATCCAAATAGAAACTGAAGATATGGCCACAATTTTCTGGTTCAACTTATTATACATGAAGGCAATTTAAGAAAGGTTTATGAACTTCTCCAGTTTTCATGAGAGCTTAGGAGATCAGAAATATATCATTATCAATCAAATCTCTTTTGCTTCAATTAACCTTAGAATCATTCATCGAACCCAGAACTTTTACTCTTTTAATCTCGTTTTGGTTTGTATAACTCTTATGATGTCAGGAGTCCTAACTTTTGCGCCACCCGATCCCATCGTCATGGGAGGGTTAGTTGCATGAATGTTGTTTTTCCATAAATTTGTTTATGGTTTCTTATAAAAAAACAAGGCTATTAATTCATGGAAATTCGTAGAAGGAAAAAATAGTTGTCGACGTTGACTAAGTCAAGAGAAATTCGCGCAAATCGTCCACTTAAGAGTCAAGCAAAATTCTAACTGATTCCGTCTCCAAACTCCATATTCTTCATCATCTTCGACACTTGGAGGAAGATTTCTGGCCTGTTAGTCTCACTGCAAGACATTAAATTTTTCTATGCGATTAACATTATCCCCTAACCTTTCGCTTGCCTTTTCCTCTCCCTCGATTAACACCCAAAGAATTTTTCAATTTTTCTTCTATTCAGGTTCCAATGTCAGAAATACAACCGCCTCCAACAACCAATCCATCTCAACCGCCTCCACCTTCTTCTTTAGTTAACCCTTTGATTCACTTCATCAGTAATGGAAAAGTTGTAAAAACCCCAGTTACTCCACACGGATCAAAAAAAGTTATTGAAGAAACTTTTATTCCCCATGCAGATAATAACAGCATCCCGACCTCCTCATCTTCTTCATCCACCTTTCTATCATCCAACTCCTCATTTATATTTAAATCAAAACCTGCACAAAACCATCCATTACAATCTCTGCCTGGTTCAAAAAAACATCATCCAATGGGTGTTAATCTTGAGCATCAGACAAAATCCAGCTTCACTTTCTCAACCAAGTACCTACGAAGAGATTCATACTCCAAACCCTAAACATTTAAACACCCCTATTCTTCAGTTAACTGAAAGGATATAAATTTTACTCCGTAATCACCAGGATCATTGCCTTGCCATTAAAATTCTTGGAGGAACCTTCTCTTACCATGGATCAAACAAGCTCTGACGAAATGCTGGAACCCTCTATAGTTTGAGCACCTTAAATCAGTACCCAAAACCCTTTTATTCAATCTTTCCTTATATAAACAAGAGGTCAAGCTAGTAATTCCCCCACACCAACCTTGTATCATCTCCAAACAAGTTGTAATGATAGAAGATTGGAATCTCTATGTTACGCAGCCAGACATGTGTTTCAATGAGACATCCTTCTGGATTCAGCTGCTAAACCTACCCTTCTATCTCGTTGAGGAAGAATCAATCCAAGCCCTATTGAAAGATACATGTGTAGATGGTGAGTTTTTCAAAAGGGCTAGAATTTTAAAAAATTATCCTCTGCCAAGCAGCAGGAAAATAAAAGACATGTGCGTACACATGCACATATGCTCAATTCTATATCAAAATATGGAATAATGTATCTCTGCATATATTCCGCAAGCGAATTAAAAATACAAATCCTTTTTAAGCATTATGAAATACCCATGCATCCTCCTCAATACTCATAATATTCATGCCATATCGAACTAGTCTCAAGTCGCATAAATTCCACGGCTGAATTCCTTGAACTTGCCTCGAATGCGCATTGATGCTCTAGCAACATCCATCAAATACAAGAATAGCTAATGCTTAAACCGCAAAAATACATTCTAGCTTAACGCTTCATTCCCAACGAATACTTCTCGAATATGCTACTTTAGCACTTTGCTTGAATATAAGGCACAAATGATGCGCCACTCCTCTTAGATGCGCCACAACCAAGAAGTAATGCCATAAAAATGCATTTAATCTCTAAACTCTAGTTAGCCACTTTAGAGCTAAAAGCCCTAACTTTCTTGGCGCTAGCCCTGGCACCTGAGAAGCGCCAACCAACCTAACATGGTCTTAGATAGCACACCTTGGCCTAATAAGGCCTTAGTTAGCGCACCATCACCTTAGCACCTTATTCTTAGCACTAAAAGTGCTAACCCTAACCCTAGCGCCAAAAGCGCCAGCTCTTCGCTGCCAAGTTCCTTAGCTAATGCATCTCCGAGTACCGGCCTCATTTGGCTGAGGCGTCCCCGAGTACTGGCACAACACTTAACTGACGCATCCCAGAGTAACGTCTAAGGCCAATGCGCCCATAAATCAGATGCGTCCCTAGCTCGAGCACGTCCCTGCCATTCTTAACTCGGATGCACCCTAGCTCGAGTCTGTTCCTCCTAGTGACTGATGCGTCCCTGCTATCATAACTCGCCTCTAGCAACCTGAGGAATCCCTAGCCATGGCCTGGCACGTCCCTATCTTTCCATGGCTAACACACCCTTATGCCTAGCGCATCCATACTTAAAGACTTAGCACAAGAAATGCTAAGAACAATATTTGACCTAATTGAGGTGCGAACTTCGAACCTCATAGACACTAGCTTTCTGACTCTAGCATAATTCATATTTGCTAGAAGCTATGCATGTTGGCCTTACTCTTGAGAGTTTAGCACCTTAGCCTTTTATATTAAGAAAAGTTAGCATATTACTATTTGCGCTAAGTAACTAGCAATAGCTTTGCCATCTGCGTCTCTCAGAAATACGCCTTTATTCTCAATATCTTATATGAATTCTAGTAGGTCTCGTTGCTTAAGAATCCCTCTACAACAATTGGCTTCAAATGTCTCTCAGACTTATGCTAAGTCACTTCTGAGCTAATACTTGGCTATTAAATGTGCTATGTTACTCCCAAGCAAGTACATGACTACTGAACTTCCTACACTCGACACTAATCAGTCTGATTATAAATCCATTGAGTCATGCAACTTGTCTCACTAACTTAGCAAGTCTTTTGACTTGACTTAATTTAATCAAAACAATAGTGGCTTATGACTCCAATATTTCCACGAGATATCAAATACAACACATGGGGGGATTTTCATTAGGTTATTGGTTTGGCGGTCTATGGAAATCGTGGGTGGTGGTACCACCTCCACGAACAAGAAGGTTACAAGTAGTGGGCGGTTACACAACAGTTGAGAGGATGAGGAGTAGTGGTATGACAAGTCTTCTTTACTTTTCGGACACCACCCCACTATCTCCACAATCATCAATTCTCCACCTCTCCCTAACTTCCACGACTTATGAGAAATCAGTGTGCCTCCTTTGAGCTATAAATAGATAGTTCTCATCCATTTCAAACAAGACAATCAGTCATGAAAAACTAAACATACATAATTAGTGATTCCTCTTAGAGAATACTTTCTGCTCCACACACTACCTATCACACTGATATTTTCTCAACCTTTTTTGCTTCCCTCCCCTAAGACTTACCCAATCTTTTCCACTTTTGTGATTGAAGTAGGACATGATCGATCATTTTTTGGTTTAGGCTCGTCCTGTTCGATTTTGATCTCTCAAACCTATGGAAAGTACGATACCGTACATTTGTTTTCACCTTAAAACAATTGGCGACCACAAAGGGAGATCAACCTCTCAATTAGAAAAGCCAATTTTTCAGTTATTCAAGATGGTGGATCTAGGTATGGAGCAGTTACAACCACTATAGTCGGTTCAGGTAGTACTGGTGGTGGTGATTCTGAAAACACCCATATTGCTAATGAACCGCCCCGTACCAATACTGTTAATCCGCTTCCTCTCGGTGACAATACCACTGAAGACACCGAGAATACTCAAACTCCGATCAACATAGCTGATCTGATAAAAAGACAAGAATACCTTGCCAGAACTCAGGTGGACATGGCCACTACTCAAAAGGAGGTACTTGCTTGTCTCAATAACCTAACCGAGCAACTCTCCCTGAAACAACACCATCGCCTAACAGAGCATACCAGGAAAAACGTTGCAGTGGTTGCTGATGCTGAAACACCTGGGCTCGAAATGACAAAGGAATCCATATTATTCCTGATCGACCACCACAGAAGTACCAACAATCCAATTTTATCACCGTGAAGATATGGAGAGGCTCCTAGGAAACCATGGAAAGGAGGACTCATCCTCATCCCATCAACGCTAACCTTCCTATCCATCTGAAATTCAAAGGATCCTCTGCCGGGAGGTTACACTTCTCCAACTTTCTCATTATATGACGGAACTGGAAATGCTCGTGAATACGTCTCTCGATTTATCGAATCACTCGGGGGACATGCATACAATCATGTAGTATGTCTAAAAGAATTCTCAAAGTATCTCACTGGAAAAGCCTACATATGGTATAACAATATTGATCCCAACAACATCTCTGATTGGGAAGAGATTCAGATTTTAAGCACTGGATTTTCACGATCCAAATGTGACAAAACATCAACTAGTGGATCTCTGTATTAATGGTATGATCCCTGTTTATTGTGCTCTTTTAGAAAATTTATATTTTCATATTTTTTTTGAATTACACGAAGCCGTGAAGCGATCTTCCACAACTTCTCCTTCCCTATTGGAGAGAACCAGGCCAGCAAGGGAGAAAGTCATGGAGACACACGTGGAAGTCGACGGCTAGTCAACAAACAATACAATATTCAACCATCAATCGGTGTTGTCAGTAATGAGGGACCCAAAAGAAAAGCTCCATCTCAACAAGAGACACAAACCAAGCGTCTCCCGCCCACTCCAGCTCCAAATCAGGGACCAACCCAGCGATTCACTCACTCCCAAGGCCCCCCCTAAAGGGCCACGATAACATCAACAACAACTACAACAGTCGCAAGAGCAGGATATAAAACCCGATATAACTTGTCCTGATTTTCCAATCCCCATGGAAGAAGTTTTTGAATTACTGGAGGCATGGGTACATGAAGGGATCGTCAAATTACCACTTGTATGACGCCCACCTACTCCTCAGGAAGTATCTGACCCGAGATATTGTCGTTTTCATCGGTTTGTCAATCATCCCACCAGCGAGTGCAATGGTCTGAGACGCATCTTCAAGGAGAAAATATAATCAGGGGAGTTGGGACTTGGGATTAAATGGATCCACAAAAATCCACTTCCTGTCAGGATCTTTACCATCTCTGGAGAGCCAGTCAACCAAACATTTCAATCACTAATGGAGCGCAAGTGTGAACTCCTCCACTTTTCAAAGGATCTGCGTAACAATATTTTTAATTCCCTCAATCGAGTTGTATTTTGTGAACGCCTACCATCCCTTGTTGAGGATGCTTACGCCCGAGATAGTTCCTCTTCAAAAGACATGATGAATCAGAATGATAAAGAGCGTGACCGGGGACTCTTCACTACGGTAAACCTTAGAGGCACTAAGTTTAGAAAGACATTAGTTGATGCTGGCATAAATATCAATATTATCATCGTCACGATTTTAAAAGCGGCATGAGTAAACCGTAAAGAAGCTACATACTCACCAACGACGGTCAGAGACCCTGAAAGAGTAACCAGGGATGTTTACAGACACATCACTCTCACAGTGGCGGCATGAACCACTCAAACAAATACCAAGTTGCACATTGTCAATGGGAGGCTCAATTGCAATATGATTTTGGGACGTGGTTGGCTCCAACAATCAGCAACTGTCATAAAATCCCGGTCAGAAGTCTCGTCTCGAGTTGAACTCCCTGTTTCTGGAGCCAAACCCAGCATTAGCAAAGAATTACCTTGGAAGATATACCAATTACTCTGAGCCATGACGGGGAACCAATCACCAACCGAGAGTGGATCAACTTATGTCAACAGATTTCGCACTCAGGTAGATCTTACCCAATTCGCTTCCTTATTATTGAATCATCCTCATATGCCAGCAGACTGGGGACTAGACCTTGTTGGAGACGACAGTCATGCTTTAGCCTGTCGTTACGAATGGGTGAGTACTCCAGCTAAATACTTCAAAAAATGGGTGGAAAGCACTTCCGTCTTTCATGAACCATCAGAATTCTAAAGGATATTCTCTCTCATATGTGGTCCAAGATACATTAAAGAAGAATCTCATACATATAAACCAAAGGTTTACTAGACCGAAACAGCTAAGTCGAATTCTTTCAGAGTAGGGGACCTAGTTCTCAAAGCATCAAGACGCCATCGTCCCTCCAACTGGGAAGGACCATACAAAATTTCGTGGGACACCACAAATGACTACTATAAGTTGATGACTATAGAAGAAAATCCTCGCACGACAGACGTTCACGACAAATGGCTCAAGGCTTTCAACTGAACATCGCATCATGATCAGTATTTCCTTGTTTTCCTTCATGTAGTATTTACAATTCCTCCAAAATGCCTACGAGTATCACTATGGACATCCTTACAGTTTCAATTTCACTAATCGAGTAGAATTATCATTTTTTTAAAGAAAATCTTTATTAATTACCCATCAGAGCCTACTCACACGAAAATCTTTCGAAATGCATAAAAGTTTAAATCCAAGCAAATCTTTGAAAAATAACTCAAGCTCCTCAAAAACATACTTTTATCCCTCATTTGTCAAACCCATCCTTGAGTTAGCTCGGGGGCTTCTATAAATTCTCAGCAAAGGCAGGGACCTACGTATGTGCAACAATCTTATCAGAGGAAAATAATCAGTGTCCGTATCAGGGATACCCAATCACCATAATCCTGAGATTGTCTATAGGGAAGTGGCCATATGTGGATGGACCAGTAAGTCCCCCCCCCCCCCCCCAACATGCAAGTACCCAGGAAGGGTCCTGCTCGAGCCAAAGTCAATTCAATACCTGCACCAGGATACTCAGTGGAAGTACTACCTTAAATGAGCATGCAAACAAGAGCCATCCCATGATTTTCAGTATGGGAGAGGGTATTATCTACATAGGAAACAACGGTAATTCTTGTTCCTTCACTAGCAAACTCAACTATTTGATTTTGATCATTCTCTTCCTAAAAGTAGAGAGGATATGAGCAAACTGAGTCAAAACGTCTTAAACACAAAATTCTTGAGCGTGAACCATAAAATTATCATACATACTCATAAGCATCATATATAATAATTATAAAGTTTTATTCAATGGATTATATGAGTTGGAACAATCACAAGACGTTTTACGAAAAACGCCTCAGAAGCAATTTTCACTGCCACTCAGAAACTCTGAAGATGACAACAATTGGTGATGAATCTGGGAAGGGTTCTTATGTCAAAAGTTTTTTATTGGTGTTTAATACAATGTTTTAAAATGATGCATCAATCGGACAGTCGAGCTAAGACTTGTATCAAAAACGGCTAGCGGAGTCGAGTCTGAAAACTGTCAGGATTTTCTTGGATACTTAATAAAGATATAAAAAATTATTTTCTAATAAGGATAGAGGGGTGAATCATCCAAAACGGAGGTCGTATGAAGATTCTACATCTTTTTTCCTTGATACTATTCTTCTAAAAAAATTTATGACGAAAATTGATAAAACTTTCTACTAATTAAAGTTGTTTATTCATTAATTTGAAGATGAATATACAATAATGCTAACTTACGAGAAGTACTAAAATAATAATATGGTTCCATCATAACGGCCATACACGAAATATTTATTTTAAAGAAGGCATCTACTAGAAGAGGGAAAAGAAGGCTAAGTTAAAACTTAATCAGAAGAGTCATGCTCGTCGTCACCTTCTTCATCAGAATCAAGTTCTTTCTGGTCTTCCTCAGAGTCTTCTTCTTATTCGGAATCCGCTTCAAGGTCTTTTACTTAAGATTCATCTTTTGGAATCCCATCAGGGTTCTCCTCTGAATCCACTTTGTCCTCCTCCTTAGGGTCGGAAGGACCCGCCTGCATGTCATACCAAGAATCAGCACGCTCAGCTTCACGATCAGCCTTGGTCTTGGATAAAGATTCAGACTCAGACTCATATGCCATGTTAACTTTATCATCCTCCTCAAAAGGATACTCATTTGTATCAGAATCGGGAGCCACACCGTAGGGACGAACACCTCGCTCTATTTGTTCATTTTTCTCCCTTCTTGTAATTGCTCGAAGACATCGCTTCTCCATAAAATCTGTGAGTTTCTCATCCTCAGCCCTCTTCTTCTCTAGTTCCTTTCTGCGTCTTACGTTTTCTTCAACATTTTCACAAAAAAGAGATCCAAAGCATATTGACGAGTTTCCTTCAAGCGGTCGAGTTTTATGACTTTATTCAAAGAACGACTGATTTTTGACTGTACTTCTTGGGAAGAAGCCACCTTCATCCTTTTTCCTCTGCAACCTAGTTTCTTGCTTGAGGGATTAGAGCTATCATTTCGATCAGGAATTTCCATGATTGTTTAAAACATAAAATAACAAGAAAAGTACTTCAACAAGAAAGAAAAGAAGATTTATTAGAGGTTTTAGTCTATTAATCAATAAATTAAACTTACTGGTATTCTTGTTGCTGCTATTGAAAAGAAATTACTTTGCTTCAGAAGAACAATGATAAAACTAGGATTTTGACGAAATACTATTCTCAGTATTATCAAGATATATATATACATATGGTATGTGAGAAAAATTTGGAAACCCTAGTTTTATTGGATAATGAGATTACTATAAAAAAAATCCTAGCTTATCTAAGTTGGTGATTCAAAAAAAAAGGGAAGAGACGAGAGGGACGTGCTTACCTTGTTCATAGCTGGTGACGCCCTCTTACTTACTACCACCAACACCTTTCTTTGCTAACGAGCAAAAACCAAAAGAAGAAGTGGCGTAAAGAAAAGGGGGGAAGAGGCATATATATAGGCGCCAACTTGAGGAGTCCTTGTCCAACTGGGAAACCTAAAAAGGAAAAAAAAAAGGGTGGCGCTAAGTTATTTTCCTTTTAGCCGCGATAATTTTTGGTCCTTCTTGCCCGTAGTAATTGATATTCCTAGATGGAACATAGGCTTTTTTATCCCTAGCCAAACTCTACGCTAAGGGGTGCATATCTCATTATCCAAGAAGCTAAGTATATCTTCCTATACTCTTAAAATTTAAATTATGCATATATGATTATTGATAGCATATTTTCACAATTTAGTGCTTATTGAGCAACATTACTGTTCCTCACTAAGCAGGGGACTTAATGTAGATGGTGAGATTTTTACAAGGGCTAGAATTGTAAAAAAATTATCCTCTTTCAAGCAGCAGGAATATAAAAGACATGTGCGTACACATACACATATGCTCAATTCTATATCGAAATATGAAATATTGCATCTTTGCTTATATTCCGCAAGCGAATTAAGATTACATATCCTCTTTAAGCATTCTAAAATGGCCTTGCAACCTCCTCAATACTCATAATATTTATGCCATATCGAACTAGTCTCAAGTCGCATAAATTCCACGGCTGAATTCCTTGAACTTGCTTCGAATGCGCATTGATGTTCTAGCAACATCCATCAAACTCGGGAATAGCTAACGCTTAAACCCCAAAAATACATTCTAGCTTAACGCTTTATTTGCAACGAATACTTCTCGAATATGCTACTTTAGCATTTTGCTTGAATATAAGCCACAAATGATGCACCACTCCTCTTGGATGCGCCACAACCAAGAAACAATGCCATAAAAATACATCGAACCTCTAAGATTAGCTAACCCTAGCCCTCTCTTCCATCAATGCTAAGTTAGCACTAGTTATTTGGTTTAGAACCACATTGGCACTAGTTATCCACTTCAGCGCTAAAAGCGCAAACTTTCCTGGCGCTAGCCCTGGCACCTGAGAAGTGCCAACCAACCTAACATGGTCTTAGCTAGCAAACCTAGGCCTAATGAGGCCTTAGTTAGTGCACCATCACGTTAGCATCTTAATCTTAGCACTAAAAGTGCTACCTCTAACCCTAGCGCAAAAAGCTCCAGCTCTTCGCGGCCAAGTTCCTTAGCTAACGCATCCCCGAGTACCGACCTCATTTGCATGAGGCATCCCCGAGTAATGGTACACCACTTACCAGACGCGTCCCCAAGTAACGGCTAAGGCTAATGCGCTCATAGCTCAGATGTGTACCTAGATCGAGCACGCCCTTAGATCAAGCATGATACGTCCCTAGCTCAACCATTCCCCTAGCTCGAGCATGTCTCTGCCATGCCTAACTCAGATGCGCCCTAGCCTGAGCACGTCCCTCCTAGAGGCTGATGGGTCTCTGCTAGCCTAACACGCCCCTAGCAACCTAATGCTCCCTAGCCATGGCCTGGCGCATCCCTAGCTCTCCATGGCCAACACACCCTTATGCCTAGCGTATGCATACTTAACGACTTAGCACAAGAAGTGCTAAGAAAAATATTTGACCTAATTGAAGTGCTAACTTCGAACCTCATTGACACTAGCTTTCTGGCTCTAGCATAATTAATATTTGCTAGAAGCTATGCATGTTGTCCTTACTCCTGAGAGGTTAGCACCTTAGCCTTTTGTATTGAGAAAAGTTAACACATTACCATTTGCGCTAAGTAGCAAACAATAGTTTTGCCAGATCCGTCTCTCAGAAATACGCCTTTGTTCTCAATATTGGTCGAATATCAAATCTTATATGAATTCTAGTAGGTCTCCTGATGTGATTTTTATATAGTGGTAAAAAGAGAGGTTCGATTCTCGAACTTGTGAAGGTAATGATTTTAGAAAATATTAAACTTAATCTAAACTAATAAAAATCAGGAAAATACACTAGAGATGATTTTTAGAAGATATGGGAAAAACCAGGAATCAGGATTCAGTTATTTCTAACAATTCATGTGATTAATCATGTAATTCTTTTTAACAATTTAATTCAAGTTTGCCAAAAATATGTTTCCTAAAAGAATAATTGTAAATCCTAAGCATGAGACATCAAGAGTAATTAACTAAGCATGACCCATCAAAAGAGAACACAACTATTTAATAAAAACCATTTTTTTCTAATTTAAATCCATGCAAATAATAATAAAAGAATTATAAATAATTATTAGAAAATAATTAAATCACATAAAATTGAGAAAAATACCTTATCCATCATCCCAGTAAATAAACTTACCCCATGGTGAAGAAAACTTGCTCAAAAGTTGATTTCATTGCTCAAAATATTGATTACAAGGTTTAAGAATAGTGCAACAGCTGAACAGATACGTATATAAGTGTCACAGAACAGGGTTCAGCTGTTACAAAGAGCTTTAAGCAACAGAACGTTCAAAACTTAACGCAACAGGAGCAGAGCTGCAACAGTGGAACAGCAACACTTATAAGTGTGGCTGAGTCGTCTTCTTCGGTGATGGTGGATGAAGAACACGCCGGCCGGAGCACCAGCAGGTCACCGGCGGCACCGGAACTTCACCGGATTTTCTCTGAATTGCTCCCTAGGCTTCTGTATATGTTTTTCTTCGATTCTTTTGGTATTTATAGACTTCACAAACCCTAGAGAGAGTTCTAAACCTAATAGAACTCTCTCGAATCACTCCAATTCTTCAATCCCAATCCAAACAGGAACCGAGTCCTGATTCCGGCCAGAAATGGGTTTCTCGAGCTGATTTCACGGGAATTCTTGATGTCTTTCGATTTCTTCCAACTCTAATTGCAATGGGTAATCTTCAATTGCCGAAAACAACCCAAAAATCGCAACCAAATCCATTCCTGTTTGAAACAGGACTTTCCCGATGAGTTGGATCGGCCGATCCTGGGTTAACTCGCTGGCTCGCTGGGTTGACTCGCTGGCTCGCTAGGTTGACCCGCTGGCTCGCTGGGTTGACCCGATCCAGCTCAGCCCGATCCAAGGGTGCCCCAATCCAAAGTGTGGGTGCCTTGATCCATATTTCCGGGTGCTTTGAACACTTTTTGAGCCAATTTTTCCACAAATCTTTATTCTTCTAATGTACCTACAAAAGCAATAAAACACGTAATAGACACAAAATCGAATACTAACTCACTAGAAATTAAGGTGCAAATTAGACACTAAAATGTGTCTATCATCTCCTTGCTTAAGAATCCCTCTACAACATTTGGCTTCAAATACCTCTCAGACTTATGTTAAGTCACTTCTTAGCTAATACTTGGCTATTAAATGTGCTTTGTTACTCCTAAGCAAGTACATGACTACTGAACTTCCTTGACCGACACTAATCACTCTGATTATCAATCCAGTGAGTTGTGAAACTTGTCTCACTGACTTAGAAGGTCTTTTGACTTGACTTGACTTAATCAAGATAATAATGGCTTATGACTCCACTATTTCCACGAGATATCAAATACAACACATATGGGGATTCTCATTGGGGCATTGGTCTGGTGGTCTACGATAATCGTGGGTGGTGGTACCACCTCTGCGAACAAGAAGCTAACAAGTAGTGGGCGGCTACATAACAGTTGAGAGGATGAGGAGTAGTGGTCTGACAGGTCTCCCTTACTTTCCAGATACCACCCACTACAATCTCAACAATCATCACTTCTCCACCTGTCCCTAACTTCCACGACTTACGAGAAATCAGTGTGTCTCATTTGAACTATAAATATATAGTTCTCATCCATTCCAAACAAGATAATTAGTCAGGAGAAACTAAACATACATAATTAGTGATTCCTCTCAGAGAATCCTTTCTTCTCTACATACTACCTATCACACTTATATTTTCTCAACCTTTTTTGCTTCCCTCGTCTAAGACCTACCCAATCATTTCCACCTTTGTGATTGAAGAAGGACGTGAACGACCTTTTCTTGGTTTAGGCTTTTCCTGTTCGATTTTGATCTCTTGAACCTACTGGAAAGTACGATTTTACCGTACATTTTTTTTCACCCTAAAACAATAGGAAAGGTACAAGAAATTGATATTCTGAGTTGGCCTGTAAGAGCAAAAGTCAAGCTTGATCTTCATAAACCATTCATGCCAGGCGTTCTTTTAGAGATTGCAAGGAAGTCGTGGATTAAGTTTGCTTATGAACACCTTCCAAAACTTTGTTTCATGTGTGGTTTTCCAGGACACATATCTAAGGAATGCCCTAATTTTGTAATTCATGAACATGCTACCCTAGCCAGCAGATCAGATCATTCTTACTCTCGTTTGAACAACAAGATGAAAGCCGCCAATCCCAAAGCCCCTATCATCAAATTCATCTACATTCATCCAATCACTCAACACTCAAAAACATCATTTTCAAACCATCAATTGTATTCAACAAATCAAGCAGTTTCATATGTACCGAAAGAATTATATGCAACACACAGAAATAACCGTTTCTGCTCCAGTTACTAGGGTTTCGGTTCCGAGTCTACTTATTCCATAAATGCCTTACCAGAGGCTATAATGGAATTTCCTAGCTCGGACAAACCCTGATATACCCTTCAAATCCACTGCAACACCTTTTAGCCTCCAACAAAAATCCTATCACTTTGAAACCGTGCTCAGACGAAAAACATGAGTTGGGGAATAAACAACAGTCATAGGAATGTTCGACCTACATTTGAAAAAGTTAAATATTTTTGCATTAGAAACATCTCGTCAGCTGCTCATGTCATGGGACCAAACCATTTTGGTGGACTGATACACTATGGTGTACCAGTCTCTGCTAATATTATCAAGGATCTACGCGTGTCAACTATACATGTGTTAGTACCTAAAAATTGATTCTAGGAAAAACAATGTACTGTAGAAGTACTTTTTTTAGATTCAGTTCAAAATCATATAGGGCAAGCCTAAACCACGATAGTAGCCGTTCCTCCCTGCTTGGGTCACAAGGAGAGAAAATGGGTTGATCTTAGGGGAGGAAAGTAAAGAAAGTTGAAGGAATTTATATGTTGAATTGTGTATAGAGATGTTGAACTTTGAGAAAATAACAGAGCTTGAGAGAATGATAAGCTTGTTGTGTTTCTAAAATGGGCTAAGTAACCTATTCATAGTAATTTGGGAACACATGCTTCCTTATAAAGTAGTGGAAGTAGTAAAGAGATGGAGAGGTGGGAGTCGTGGGGTTAATGGTTTAACCGCCTTGGAATCTTCGGGAAACTATTACTTTATTACTCTATTAACTGCTTCAGCCTTACCACTACTTTGTAACTTCCTTGTCATGGAGTATTTTCACGCCCATGTTGCTGTAACCACCAGACCAAAACCCCATGTTCAATCCCCTGTGTAGTTGTTTTGATTTCTTGTAGAGTTAGTGGAGTCATGGACTCAAAACACGTGAGCTTGTTGTAAAATAATGTTATGCAATAGCATATTATTGACGCTAATAGCAAAGGATAAGGCTGGCACAAGCATAGGTGCAATCGTGAAGAGTGAGAAGATGCACAAAGACGTAAAAAAGAAGAAGAGCACTAGCGCTAGCAAACACTACTAGTGCCCGTTTGGCGCGTGCTTTTGTTGGTTTTGTTCGCTTTTTGACTTTTTGGCTTTTCCTAGCTTTTTGACACATGTATGTGTATTATTCATTGGTGTTGGGAATTTGTCTAGGGTTCGCTAAGGTTGGCACTTGCAAGTGCCATGATTATTGCTTATGCACCACTAGCTTTGACATTTATTAATGTTGTGACCATGTTTATGGCCTGTTTAGGGTTTCTCAATTGTATGAGATTTAATATTAGCACTTATGCTTAGCTTTTATACAGTGCATATTGAACATTTTCAAGAGATTCAGTTGTGGAAGTTTACAACTTGAGACAATGCTTGATGCGACTATGCAATTAGATGGTATGCATCTAATTAGCATTTTTATTCAGATATGGCATGACCTTTATTCTGAATGTTCACAATTTTGTATAATCAATAAAATCTGTTTTTACAAATAGTTTGCATGGATATACATGAAATAAAGAGGATTTAGTTGGGTAAGGCTCTGAAATTTCTGTGGCACATATATATGCAAAAAGTGCTAAAAGGCTAATTTAGCCAGGAGCTGAGTGTGCATTCTCAATTTTCTTGTAGAATGTAAGATAGCGGCATGTATTCATAATTCTGATGCTGGGTCAGGAATTTGTACATATTTATTTCATGCTTCTGCAGCCAGGCAAAAACGGTATTACAATTTTCTTCCTTGTCAAAAATCCACCATCAACAACATGGAAAATGTAAAGCTCTAGTTTCTCAAGACCATATATCATCTCAACCATCCATCAACTTCATCACCCCATATCATCACCATTACTCAATTTTTTCATACCTCGATACTCTCACCTTCTAGCTTCTTTCCTTCAAAGTCCTGAGGCTCGAGTAAACATTACAGTCAGTAATGTGGATGGAAAACAACAAGTGCAAGTTACTCATAATCACCCATCTGATAAAAATGCCTTAGAAACTCCCAATCTGAAAACCTACAAAAGAAGAAATACTCGGCCTAGAAAATCCACCCCTCAATGCATCAACAATCTTACTACCCCAGATTTTGCATCCCCACCACCATCTCTAATGGCTAGGAAATTTGCTTCCTTAACAGCTCTACAAGCTACCACACCAAGAATCCATGTTCCTTCATCGGAAGTCCCACTTGAGCGACCAAGGAAAAACCAAGCTGCAGTGCACATCCTGCAACACATTCTGAACCCATTCAACCAAAAAAAAGCAAGCAATGTGCACCAGAATTCAGATGAATCCCCTTCACTTCTCAAACTGGCTTGGTATCTATTAATTGATCAAGAGAATGATGTTGGAGTCTCATCACATGGTATGCGAGGTGTTGGCTTACCCCAACCTTCGCCATCCCAATGAATTGTTTATCTTGGAACTTTCAAAGTGCTCATCAGGCCTTGACAGCTTCAAAATTGTGTGAATTCAATTGCACATTTCATCCCCACCTATCGTTCCTTTCAGAAACTCTTGCAAGTACTAGCTTTATGTTGTCTTTATATTCTAAATTAGGATTTCATCACTGTTTTATTGTACCTTGTAATGGTCGTAAAGGGGGCCTCAGTTTAATGTGGATGGCCAATCTTAAGGTCACAATTATTAGTGCAAATCAAAGTTTCATCCATGCTTACTTCGAGCCTCCACTCCAAAACAACCCTGGTATTTCACTGGAATATATGCACCTCCACATGAATTAGCAAGGAAAGATCTTTGGAAAAACTTCATTAGCTATATACCTCCAATCAACCTCCCATGGCTTGTGATGAGATATTTTAATGAAATAATCGATCAAAGTGAAAAGAAAGGAGGTAGACCGGTGAATTCAACAAGTAACACAAATGTTCAAAAAAATTTGTAAATGATGCAGGACTCATAGATCTAGGTTTTCAAGGCGATCCTTTTACATGGTCAAATAATCAAACTGGTTGTACTTTCATCCTTGAGAGAATAGACAGATGCCTAGCAAATCAGCAATAGCTAAGCAGCCATCCAACAACACTAGTTCGGAATTTACCAAGAATTGGTTCAGACCATGCACCTCTGCTGCTTAATCATAAGGCTATTCATCATCAAGGAATAAAAAGCTTCCGCATGGAACATTTTTGGTTCATATATCCGCATATGCCAAATATTGTGCTGCCAGCATGGAATCAATCCATCCACCCAAATCCTCTGATCATGTATAACTCAAAAATGCATGCCACTACAGTTGCATTACAAGCTTGGCATAAATAAACTTTTGGGCATCTCCCATCAATGATTAGAGCAGCTGATCAACACATTCAACTTGCTCAAAAAAAATATGCAACAACGTGTGGGGAGGCATACTTCATCAATGGTTGGAATTTGAGCAACATGCAAGAAACACACATCTGGTGCTTCTCCAATGCCAAGAAACGTATTGGAAGAAACGTTCAAGGGTACAATGGTTAAGAGAAGGTTATTTAAATACCATGTTTTTCTATACATCTGCAACAATCCATATGAGTTGTAACTACATTCACCAATTAAAGAACTCACAAGACCAGTGGATAGATGACCCAAACCAGAAGATCTAACTGATGACTCGGCATTTTCAACAACAATACTGTGCAGCCCAACCATAATAGATCCCACTCTTTTTGCTCAAATAATCCCAAGAATCTCTCAAGTGAAGTCAAATGATTTACTCACTCCGGTGACTCAAGATGAAATTAAACAGACTTTTTCCATAGGCTCGGAAAAGGCATCGGGCCCAAATGGATTTACCAGCAAGTTCTTAAGTTCTATTGGGATACAACTAAGTTAGTTATTATCCAACTAGTCAACATTTCTTTTCAGCTTCGCTGCTCCCGTCCATAATCAACCGTACCACCCTCACCTTACTACCCAAAGTTGAACACCCATAAGTTCCATCTTAATTCCGACCTATTGGATTATGTAACGTGGTCTACAAAATCATTACAAAGATCTTGGTAAACTGAATCAGATCGTTTCTCCAATTTATCATTAGCTCATTTCAAAATGTCTTTGTTCCTAACCGAGGTGTATCTTTCAAACAAGGTAGAAAAAGTTCAAATATTTTCACCAACTTCTCAACAGGTTAGACACGAAATCCAAGGGCTGGATCGCTAAGTTCTCTCTTAGGCAGGAAGACTTCATCTAATCAACACGACCCTTATCCCAACAACAAACCATGTCATGCAGACTCAGATGCTACCCACCCATGTTCATCAAAAAATTGATAAACTGACTCGGAATTTTTTTGAGGACATGAAAAAAAACTCAAGAAAGTTGCATCCAATTAGTTGGAAGAGGCTCATCAAACCAAAACTCCAAGGAGGAGTGGGAATCCGAGTAAGCAAACAACATAAGAAGGCCTTGCTACTGAAGAGAATATGGAAAATCCATGAAAAACCAAATTTTCTTATGTGGAAAAGTTTGTACTAAAAAATATCTAAAGGGAACACCTATTTTTATAGAAATACCGACCCCCTCTCATATGGCTAGTTTTATGTGGAAAAGTCAGCACCAAATCTATCCTTTGTTGCACAACAGATGCTCAACACAAATTGGAGTTGGAACTGATACTCTCATTGCAAGGAACTGGATATCATTCCAATAGCCATTCCAGCCGACACAACTTGCATACATTGCTAGAGTGGTGAAACTCATTGACCCACTTACCAACATGTGGAATCATGCTCTTATTCACCAGGTATTCCCATATGATTATGCAAATGCAATCTTAAGCGTCCACATACCTAGTACTCCAGTTGCAGATAGACAAATCTGGCCTTTTACAAAATCTGGAAATTACTCAATCAAAACAGGATACCTCCAACTAATTCAAAACCAACGATCCACCAACTCACCTCTACCGCACCACAACAGTAATAACCTTGAACCATATAAACAAATCTGGCATACTAGATGCCCACCAAAAATCAGACTTTTCTTATGGAAAATCATGTAGAATGGTCTGCCATCCCTTGATATCCTTCACTCCAGAAATATATGCCCTTCTAGTGTAACATTGTTGTAGGCAGCTAGGCTCATCTGTTAACCCATCTAGCAAGGAGCCCAAATGGACAAACAAACATCAAAAACCAAGATTTCTTCGGCCCATCGACAATCATCAGCCAATTTTGGGACATGAAGCTCTCCAACGACCACACCAGCTTATGATCGTTTCTTTTCTAACAATGGTTATCCAGGAATTTTAATCTTTACAACCAAACTGTATCAACACCACAACAAATATTCCAAACAGTACTTCTATTATTCTCTAAGTATCAACGGGCACAGAGCCACCTTCCACCCCATTTACCATATTGTCAGCCAATTCGAAGGAGTTCCACACAATGGGTTGGATGGAAACCACCAGAGGAATCATGGATTAAGATAAATTCAGACGGAGCAGCCAAAGGTCATCCAGGCCCGGCAGCCGGTTTCTTATACATGAAATCAGATGGAACTCTAATCACAACACTTGCATCATCAGTAAGGTATACTTCTGCGCTAATTGATGAAACCTGGGCTTTCCTTCTAGCCACAAGAATTACGGTGTAACTACAATGAGACAAGATTTATTTCGAAGCAGACTCTCAATCCTTGATAGATATCATAAACAACAAATGTGACACCCCATGGTACCTGCACCACATGATACAAAACATTCACTACAATCTTGAGCAAATCCCTTTTAAAAAGGTAAGTTAATATCTAACGGGAGGCTAATCAGGCAACAAATAGCCTGGCAAACTTTACAACAATAAATCAACAACAACAGATTCGTGAATGTAACATTTAGGACTCAATTTGTCCTCCTTTTCTAGTAAGGTTTGTAATGGAAGACCAACAAGGTCGAACTTTACCCAGGGGTGTAAACACTAGTATATATTAATAATGTTTCATCTTTTTATTTAAAAAAAAAATTCATCAAAGTTTTACTTATAAAAATAAAACACTTTTTAAGCGCCAAGAGAGAAGAAAAGGGCGCGCAGAACCAGAAAACAAAACCCTAATTTGTATAGTTCTAAACAGAGTTTCAGACTTGGCTACTCCAATGGTGATGGGTACGGCCTCTGATTATTTGACTAATCTTCCTTCTCGTGGTCTTCTCTCCTCCACCGTATTATCCTCAAATCTGGTACTTGTCTCTATCCCCACATTTTTAATTCTGAAAACCCTAATTTAATTGTTCGATTTTTCAAATTTGATAATGTTTAATTGAACCTTTCTGCGTTGAATTTGTGAGGGTTTTTCTTATTTTCTTGAAGTTTTGATTTTTAGGAGTTGTATTGAAAACCTAAGTTCGCGATTTTGTGCATTTTGAGTTTGTTTAGGAATTCTGTTTAATGTTTTGATAACATTGCAGGGTGGGATGAGAGTATATATATGTGAACATGACACATCGCCTCCAGGTCTGATTCATCATTTTTTATAGACGTTTGTCGTTCTTATGCTGAGGAACTTGTTGATTAAATAATGGTTCTCAATTCATTTCTTGGATTTCAGAAGATCAAGTGATAAAGACAAACCAAACAAACATTTTGATTAGATCCCTCAACCTGAAGAACCAAAAGAATAATAAACCGAAGACTCCGAGCGTGAAGGACACAAAGTCTAAGACAGAGAATGTAAAAGGCAAGAGGTATACATTTGTAAAGGAAATATAATATGTTATCATATACTTTTCTGGCAATGCATCTACTTATTATGCTTTCCGGGTAGTGTGTCTACACATAATTTTTACAGTTTATTGCATAGTCAGGAGAACGTAACGAAGCATTTTGGTGAAAACTTACTGACCGATGGGTGTTGGTAGTTAGTATGGATATAGATGCAATAAGACTAAACCTTAGAACTGATTAGTATTGAACAAACATCAGAGAACATCTTTGCATTATTTTATTGCTCGGAGTCCAGAAGTTATCTGGTTAACCTAACTGATTTGGGCCTCATTTTTCTTTATTCTTGTATTACCAGAGTTGCTGAAAGAACTGCCGAAGGTAATGCTCCAGCTAAGAGAGCCAACTTGAGTATATCTACCGGAAACCCTAAACCTGCAGGTAAACGAGAATTCTGTACATGGCCTAAGTTAATCCGTTGAGGGACTCTCTAGTAATGTATAGGACAAACTGCTAATGCCGTTGCCAAACACTCTCATCTTTTACTCATAAATTGGGGTCAATCAAATTTGCTTTTCTCTCTCATTGTATTGCTTGTTTAATGAATAATCCTCTATTCTTTCGTAGTTTAGTTCCATAGATCAGACTTCGTAAATACATTAGTTTCTTGTCTATAAATTTAGTGATATCTACAGTGTCTAGGTCCAGTAAAAGCAGCATTGTTATGAGAACAGGTGAAATAAGTTTGTACATCCTTTTTATTTTGTTTAAATATTTATTCTTTAGTTGGGGTACTTCTTATAATGTATTTGGAAGGAAGTGCAGTTTGCCAATTGGTGGTTACGTCTTTTCCGTATTTATAGATTAGGAGTATGTATCTGGCTTCTTCAACAGTTCAATATGATAGGATGATTTTGGAAAGCCACTGACGCGCCATCTGAACTGTTTATTAACTAGTGGTATAACTTCCTATGATGCATGTTGTAGGTTGTGGATGTTCACCTCGAATACCAATGCATACTCTGATTATAATTGAAATAATAACCCCTTTACCTTTGTTTTTGTATATGTTATTGCTATCTTGTAGAGGGATCAAGGACTCGCTCCACCTCCTCCTCCTCCTCCTCCAAGGACTCCTATCAAACTATGACTGTAGAGAGGTTGCGCGCTCTTCTAAAAGAAAGAGGTTTGACGGTGAAAGGAAAGAAGGTAAAACCCAAAAATACGTTGTTTGCTGATTTACCTTTTATCAGTTCAAGTTAAAAGTTGGTGCCTAGCGAATAGTTGGTGAAGTGGAGTACCTGTATTATCTATCGACTTATGTACCGGATTACTTGTCTTTAGGCATCCTCTGAAATATGAAATTATGAAATTTGAATCCAGCGATAGGATTACTTTTTATCCTAAACTGATGATCCAGTTATATGGCGGGTAGTTGGAAATGCTTAAATTTATGGGTTCCCTATGGTCTTAAAGTCCTAATGGGGAGGAGATTCATTTATGGTTACAACTTATAACCACCATTCGACAATCATTAGGACTTGTATTTTCAATCTTTTTGTATACATATGGTCCATGGATTCATACCTCGATGCTTTTGCAGGATGAGCTGATCGCACGTCTCAGAGACAAGTAGAACATTACATTATGCAACGAAGTAAGCCTCCAGGGTATTTCTAAATTATTGCGTAGCTAAATTGGAAGGGATGGCATCTTTTGATCATATATCGGTAGCGAGGTTCCCTTCATAACTTTTGTAAACGTTCAGACTAATTTAAAGTTACGTAGAAGAACTGAAAAACCACAATTGTTCAGTACTGACATGCAGAAGTTCCTTTGTTGTTGTTCTCCCTTGCCCTTATTACATGCAGAAGTTCCTTTGTTGTTGTTCTCCCTTGCCCTTACTACTTGGTGAAATGTAATGTATCTATCGATGATTATTGTCATAGTTTTCCCAATTTCCTATGATGGCTCATTTCGCTATTCAGTTGTTTGCAGCCAGATTAATAATTTGGGTTGTCATCACGTAATGTTACATTACTTTTTTAGTTTGTCGAACATTTTTATATAACTCAACTTATGCGGATCAGATCTTTCATCTGATATTAGAACATGCATTTCCAGCTAATTCTCTCTTTTTGTCTGATATTATTGTCTAAACATCATAAAGCAGAACCAACCATGAGAAGTTTTTCCAAGAGGAATTTGGTCATCTTCACCACCTTCTCCTAGCCCATTACCAGTATGGACCTCACCTTCATCCCCAGTGGGGATTCCCCACTGTAACTTGAGCCACTACCACCCTTGCCTAAATCATAAGATGAACCACCAACACCATTACCAAAGCAAGATTCCGATCCTCTTCCTAATCCAGAGCCACTTCCCCTATAATTTCTGAAACCTGAGCACTGAACCAGATACCGAGCGGAAGCCACTGCCACCTGAATAACCACAGTTGGTTTTACCCAACTTCCCCTATAATTTCTGAAACCTGAGCACGGAACCAGATACCGAGCGCAAGCCACTGCCACCTGAATAACCACATCTAGCTTTACCCAAAACAAAATTAGGCCCGTTAGTGACACCAACGTAACCGCCTCCCTTTTGCCTGAATGCTGGACTCCCTTTTCCCCAAATGCTTTACCCAAATGCTGGACTCCCTTTTGCCTGAATTGACTGAGTCCGATTTTGTGCATACTTTTTAATAAGTGTGAACATGACGTTTCAATATGCACCGTTGATTTAATTTTGGAAGTTACGTAACGAAAGATGAGATTCTAAACATAAATGATAATGAGACTATCCCTTAAATAATCAACCAATTAAATAACCATGTCAAATATATATTCTTTAGAGAAGTGTGTACAAAATTGGACTCGGTTTGACTACATAAACCTACCGGTAAGGATTCAGATTTTGACCATGATTGTGACCTAGCAATTAGCAATCTCACTTCTCTAACTGCTCCTACAATCGCACATGTAACAAACACCCAAAAACTTACAAAATGAGCGACCTTATAGCAGTGACAGTGGGGGTGGGAAAATGGGCAAATTCGTCCACTGTCACCCCACGGTGGTGGGATGCTCAAATGTGCCAATGCGATGAACAAAAGCTTAGATTTGAGCATTTGGACGATATGCCTCAGTCGATAACATCTAGTCATCCAACGACTCTTATTCCATCATCTATAAATTCAATTTTTTATCATTTTAAAATCACTTCTTCTACACCTTTTACACCCATAATTTCCAATAAATTTTATCTAATTTCACTTTAATTTTTTGTTAATCTCAATTTAATCACGAAAAAATAACACACAGAGTTCGTGGTCCTGAGTTTATTTGAGAAGAGGATTCAACTATTTGCAGAGCTTACGTTTTTAAGACAATTGAGTCTACCAATAATAATCAATGTGTGTAGAATCTGAATGTTTGGCACATCATTTTTGCAATGTTCGTAGAAGAATCCGGGAACCGAGAATGCGTGATGCTTAAGGATTGTCGTGTCGTTTTAAATAGATTAGCAGGGAAGTAACTGACATTGTAACTTGCGCAATGAGGAGCAACCGAGCGAGAGTGCCCGATAAAACTAATGAGCAAGTGGTATGAAATAAATAGAACCTTTTTACTGGATTCCTTAATTAATTTGTTAACTTATTTTGATACTTCATTTTTTTTTTTGTGAAATTACAAGTATGAAGAACTTTAGGCGGACCTTTCAGTTACGAAGTTTGTTTCAACATCCTTACGGGGCTTCACAGATTCAACCCCTTTTTGTTCCAAGATGCTCAACCTCTAGCTGAATAAAGACGTTGATTGATGAGTTTAAATTGAATGTAATAAATTATTCTTATGTAGTTTTAATTAATTTTAATAAAAAGTAACGGAGTATCTTATATATTTGTAGTTACCTTTAATCCAATGTACTTTTCTTTGAAGTAATATAAGTCCACATTAGTTTTGATAGTATACTGATGGTGGAAAGGCAAAGATATTTTTCATTAATGAAACATAATAATAAATTAAAACATAAAGCGATACTTAATCAGTCCATTCCAACATTTTAGACATAGGACATTTCCAAATGTGTCTTTTTCAGTAGAAGTGTGGATGTGCATATAAACATTACAATCAGGGTTTGAGCAATCGATCATTCTGTGCATACAATTCTTTTTTTTGGTGATCTTCTTTTACACGTTGGTTGTACATTAACTGCTTCAATTTGACTTTAAGTTTGAATTTTTTGCATAGTTCTGCTACCTTTTCATCTTCTTTATCTTCCAAAGCATCATCTAGCAACTGTGATATTTTATGAAAGTTAAGATATTTATATTAGAAATACCTAACCTTTTCTGGTTGTGATTCAATGATCATTTTGTTGCCAGAACAACCTATTTTTGGATATTTTGAATACATCCAAGGGGATTGCATCATACTATGATTATCCATGTAACATAATGGGAAAACCTCTCCTGCTTGTATACACGATACTTTTTTCCACTTGCTTTTAGAATACATTTTGATGTTGTTGGTTGAGAATGCTTTCGGTAGGTTATGTTTAGAAAAAAACTTGTTAGTAATGTGTGGTTTTTTATAGGTTAATATACAATCGTTGGTAACTTTTAAGAAAATATATCGTTGACCCTATTTGATCCTAATATTTGTTTTCCCCAATATTTTGGATTAAGCTTTGTCAAATCTGGTATTTATCTTAGTTTTTTTTGTGTAAAAAACGTTTATGATAATACAGTATATGATTTCTCCAACCAAAATTCCAATTATTTGATCTTCCCTAGCTGCTTATAGTTTAAAGCACATGGATTTTCCTGTTCAAATATTTGTTCTTTATTTTTAGTTATTGGAAACAATTAATGTGAATTAAATGAATATTTTCAAAAATTAAAACTCTAGCGTATTTGATCTAGTGTGGGATATGAATGACGTGTAAACCTCAACCTTGGGTTGTATCTTGGCAGTTCTCACATTTTGGTGTTGGTGAACTAGAGTATGTGGTGAAAAAACAAGGTCCCTAGAAAAGCTTTTTTTTTTCCATCAGATCTCAAGCAGGTCATTGTAATACTAAATGAAGACGTTGATGGATGGAGTAGTTAATTTAATTTAAGTCTAAGCCGATAATTAAAAATAGAAGTCTAATTTTCAACTTTTCTTTTTGTTTTAATATCTAATTGTCCAAATTAATTTATAATATTGCGTCCTCTTTTACAAGATATAAACTTAGATACTTAAAACTTCAATAAAAATCCCGGATAATCTTTGGCCTTCTGTTTATCTTCAATTAACGTAACTTCCATTCGATGTGTTATTGAGAAGATTTTCCCTGGTTGTTAACTTTCGAAACCTGAACTCTTCTTTCCCTTTTACCATTTTTTTTTAAAACCACCACATATCTTATTATCAAGTTTGGCTTCAGAAAAATCACAAAGTTGGTGTTGATTGTACAGTTGGGATGCAATTTGAGACCTTTTATTGGGAAATCTAGAGAAGTAGAATAAGAATTAGAAGAATTTTTAGTAGAAAAAAATTATAGAGAATAGTGAATTTTGGTGTGAGTTGAATTATTGAAGGTGGGTGTAATCTATAGGTGTAAGAATATAGCCGCTTCATGGTTGTTGGGATATAGCCATTCTAGTTTCAAATTGAACCGATCGTCCAAGTCTTGGACACCGATAAATTCTTTTTTCCACTGTGAAAACAGAGTTTAACCATCCACGTGGACCCTCAAATGTGTTAAGGTTCAGGTAAACCATGAACTCTAAACCCGTATTCCATCCAATCATTAAGATTCTCTCCAACTAAGCTCACAAGAACCGGAAAAAAAAAAGCTTTTCTAGGGACCTTGTTTTTTCACCACATACTCTACTTCACCAACACCAAAATGTGAGAACTGCCAAGATACAACCCAAGGTTGAGGTTTACACTTCACTCATATCCCACACTAGATCAAATATGCTAGAGTTTTGATTTTTGAAAATATTCATTTAAATCACATTAATTGTTTCCAATAACTAAAAATAAAGAACAAATATTTAAACAGGAAAATCCATGTGCTTTAAACTATAAGCAGCTAGGGAAGATCAAATAATTGGAATTTTGGTTGGATAAATCATATACAATATTATCATAAACGTCTTTTACACACACAAAAAAAAGAAGATAAATATCAGATTTGACAAAGCTTAATCCAAAATATTGGGGAAAACAAATGTTAGGATCGAAATACAGTATCAGGTTTTATAATAAGTGTCAAATCTTTTATATTGGGATATGTCAACTTGATTGGAAATCATATATTGGGATATGCCAAATTAGAGAGTAAACATTTGAACGTCAAATATGATCTTCAAACTCGAATGTGTACATGACTTTGATTAGCATAGGTTTTCCCTACTTCCCACCCTCACTTTTCCTATTTTTCATCCATATTAACTCCCATCTCCAATTATCCTATTTACCACCCTAATGAATTTTAAAAAAATACTAAATACTATCTTTAAATATTTTGACTTTGTTTTTTACACCTGACTTATCTTCATTCCACTCCACCACTAAAAAACCTAAGCAAAAAAATCTCACTTCTCCTCTTTTTTTCTCTACCATCACCACCCCCACCCGACAACACCTTCAATCCTTCTTTTTCTTTTTTCATGGTTGATTTACTACACAAAGATGCCTCCATAAAAACAAGTGATTTTTCGAGTAAAGTCAATTCCAAGAAGAGGTAAAATCTAAACCTAATTATTTTAGTTTAATAAAGGTTCTTAATAAATATGTGATTGTTAAATCAAATTGTTATTCAAATTCAATTTGGGTTTTTTGTTGTTGTCTGAAAAACTAGTCATTGACATTGGGTCGATTAATATTTGATTGTATATGTTGAATCTGAATGAATGCCATTAGACATCTGATTTTTGAGTTCCATGAAGAACTAGTCGGTCATATATGAACGACTATGACTGAATTGAGTATCCAGTTGCAGACGACTACAACATGTTTTAGTCGCTCAAGGATAGACAAGTACAGCTGGTTTCACTCGTTCAAGTCTGGACGACTACAACTGGTTTCAGTCGCTCAAAGGTTGACGATTATAACTGATTTCAGACGCCCAAAGCTAGACAACTATAGCAGCTTTAAGTTGTCTCCATCTAGACGACTACAATATGATTTCGTCGATTATCTGTATCCGACTAGTGATATAATTAATCAATCTTTGGATTTTATTTTTAAATGTCATATCATTTGACAATAGGGGTAAACGCAATAATGAGGCGTATTCCTCTGAAGATGTAGGAGAAGTTTCATCCACCTCTACTCCGTCTATCTCACTTTCATAACCCAATGCCATAGTTGTAGAAGATTACGGATTTCCTTAAGGTATGTCATTTTGATCACTTATAAAGACCATATTACATCACGTAAGTATTTGGAGAGGAGAGATAACAATTTTGTAGGTAATTATGTTCATTTCGACTACTGATTGATTTTATTAAATTATATAATTGTTAGTGCTTGTGAAACATAATATGCTTGTTGTACAAACCAATAATGAGGCATATTCCTCATAAGGTTTGATTAGCCAACAAGATGTTGAAAACGAAGATAGTGAAGAGAGGGGAGTTCGAAGATCCACAAGACAACCAAAAGCGGTACAAAGAGATGGAGTACAATTTTATATGAGAAAGAAAAACACCAACTAAAGTTGCAGCTGTTAGTTCAGATCTTTTAACTTTGACAATATGCTTTTTAAAGGTTTAATACATTGTTAAAAGTCAGACCATATATTACTGATCAATATTATGTTTTATTATCGTTTGGGAATTCACTTTTAAGGATGTAACCTCTTAAATCAGTTGTTCTTGTTTATTAGATGCAAAATATTATTAATTCAGTATATCTACTAGTCTTTCCAATTATTTTTGCATGATCTTAACAGTTTATGTGTCGTCAGAAAGTTTCGACTACGAAAAACAGGATAAAATGTCACAGTGTCAAGGAAAAAAAATCGTAGTCGTCAAGCACTAGACGATTATAACTAATTCTAGTCGATAGGGTCTTGACGATTATAACAACTATTTAAAAGTTAGTCGTCCAGAACAGGCCGACTATGATCTCCTCTAGTCGTCCATAACCAAACGACTGATATCGTTACTGGTTGACCGTAATAGACCAACCAGTTCTCCATAAATTTTAAAAATAAATACTGATTAAACGTCGTTTATTAATTATGTTACTTACTAATCTCTAAACCTTGTTCACAACTGGGGTTTCAACAGAATTAACATAATCTTTTTGGATCGTTGGTTCATCATCTAGGGTTTGGATATATTTCCCTAGATTTTAATAATGGATTCTTCCATAATAATGTTTTACCAATTAATATCTGATTAATTTGTCTACTTTTCAACAAATTAAATGATAAAGAAAAAGGAATATGTGTGCTATAATAATTGAATACAAACCTAACCCGGGTGTTTGTGGATAAAAAAGAATTTAAGGGTAAAAAGGGAAAAATAAGGGAAAGGTGATAAGAATTCGTATAATCCCTAAACATTTGTACTGTATACGTACTTTCATATCCGAGAGATCAATCTGTACAATCCTGGCCTAAACCAAGAAATGGTCATTTTAGTATTGCTTCGGTCACAATAGGAGGAAAGGGGTCGATCTGTATGGAGTGAAGGAGGGAAGGCATTGGGATCAATGGAATTGAATGCCAGTAATGAGATGTGTTGAACTACTATGGAGAGGATCTCTCTGTGTTTGAACTGAGAGAAAACTCTTGTAAGAATCAAAGTCTGATTATCTCTCTAAGCGATTATCAGATGATTTTAAGATGATTGTATGATAGGTTGAAAAAGCCTAGTTGTAGCAGTGGTAGTTAACAAATTAATATCTTAAGTGGTGTCAGTTGCAGAAGAGTGGACGAGTAGGGAAGTGAAAATCGTGGTGAAACCAGTTCGGCTCTGATAGGGTGACTTTATGGTTGTAAGACCACTACTCCGTCTACTCCTTCAACTGCCAGCACGAATTACTTACTTCTCATCGTGGGTGTATTGCTACACCGCACGTGATGTAGGCCGCCATACCAAAACCCTAGTGAATATTCCCACATGTGACATAATCCATATCTCAAGCATGGTTAAATCTATTTTATAGACGTGTATTTATTTGGTCAATCGTTGACCTAGCTAGAATGATGTTAGTCTCATCACAATGACGAGTCTAGCATACTTCTCAGTGGTGAGTCGGGCATGCTTCTTTAAAACTCATTATTTTAATAAATGAAGCATAAAGTGTCTGCTGAGAAAGCAATGATGCTTAATATACCATAGACTAGAGAGTCTGACAGAATTTGGTATTGACATACTGCTAGTCGTGGCGTATCATAGTATATGCTGAGGCAACAATGATGTTTGGATGATCTTGTTGGATTGGTAGACGTAGGTTTGATGAGATTGCTGGATCAAGCAGAGACCAATATATATATCGTATATATATATTATAATATGTCAACCTCTGACAGAAAAGTTGTATGAATATCAAATAGAATAAATTCTAATATCAGCAGAATATTTAATATCGTCAAGACGGTTTGAGCGTCATACTAAAATATAAAAACTTGATAGCAGGACCAATTAAAATCTTGATGTAAAGATCATTTAAATATTGGTAGTAAGACCAATTTAAAGTATTATGAAGTAAAACCTAATATGGCTAAGGGACCACCCAAATGAATGACAGAAGGACCGACCAAAAGTGTGATAGAAGAACGACCACGAGATGAAAAAGGGACCGACCAAGTGGTACTAGAAGGACCAACCCCTTGGTGGTGGAGGGACCGACCAAGTGGTGCTAGAAGGACCGACCAATTTGTGGTAAAGGGGACCAACCATGTGGTGTATGGACCACCCATGGTGGTAGAGGGACCATTTCCATTTATTTTTGTTTTTGTTGGTCTCTTTGGCAATATTTTGATTTTTTGGTAATAAGACATAGGAGATAGATTTTTGATATAGAGATCAAATATGATTTTAATATGAAGATCAAGATTTAGGAAATATTGAAATAATAATATTTTAATATATTAAATGGGATAAAGACCGGTCAGGATGGTAGCGGGACCATCCCAGGTTGCTTTGTATATCATATGGTTCTTGTAGCATATATTTAGATAAAATAGAATCTTAGAGAATTTTACTAGAAATACCTAGGTAGGAAACTCTAGATACGGGAAGTAATAAAATAATATAGAAGTAATAATTATAAAAAAATAATATAAGAAAGGTGGGGATCGACCACCCGCGCCGGTGGGATGGCCGGCCGGACACTGCCGGTCCCACTTGTTTTTTTTGTTTTTTGTTTTGTTTTTAGTTTCATTATCTTTATTCCTTTTTCCACCATTCTATAATATTCCCTAGAGACCATTATGTAACATGCTCTTAAGACCATTCTTGTTATGTATACCCATATCATTTTATCGGGGATGCACGGTGTCAGCCATCATATCTGAAAAGGTAAATATTCACAACTAACTTATAAAATTCAGTTGAGAAAAGCTATAGATTAATTTAGTGATGGACATAGGATTATTTCTACGAATTCAAATTTATAATATAACACTAGGATTTATGAGTCGCTTTATACTAGTAGGCAATATATCTAGGAGATTTGGTATCCGTTCAGGAACAAGAATATGTTCTGGATATTTTTCCTGCATAATTAGAGAACGTCTGAAAATGAAATACAATTAGCACTAGTGATATTCTAAGGATAATATTGTTCTGTACTAGTGGTCAATTCATCTAGGAGAATGTCCAATCATTGTAGATTCAATACAGAAGTGAACACTGGGTTATACAGTATTAGTATTATATATTCATATAAAATATTGAAAGGTTAGCTGGAAGAGGCTCTAATATTATATACATCGACAAGATCAGTATGAAATGCCTGTAGCAATAGTTTTTATATTTTAATTCTCTTATGGAATATAAAATATGAAATTTATATTTCAGATACCGGATCAGTGATATATAAAATCATAATATTTTATGCTTCTACAGCCGGGTAGAGGTGGTTTTACTATTTTATAACCTCTGTCAAGAATCCACCATCTACACTAGGGTTTCCAACTTGATGGTTTTTTAATGGTTTTGTTTAATGAACAAGGGAGATTAATGAAGAAGAAGATAATTATAAAAGTGATAACAGTCATAGTCAATGACTTTTGTAGGTGGTAAATGGAAAAAATCAGAATTGAAAAGTAGATTAATTTTAGAGATTGTAAGGGGATGAGAAATTGGAAAAGCGGGCGTGGGAAATAGGGAAAACCTTCGCATATTATCAAATGTTTCACATTATCTAACTATTTTAGGATATTAGCTGTATTATTAATAGGAGTGTGAAAAACATCCAAATCCGGATTTTACCCGACCCAATCCGTATTTCAACGGGTGGACGCCGGATTCGTCTCTCAGTGGATCACACATGGGTGAAATTTTAAAACCCGCAGTTTTGATTGATCGGACGCTGGTGGAACATCACACATCCGTTGGACACCCGAATCTAAGGATTATATTGGTATTACACATATATATATGAAGGTAATTATAGGAAATTTGTAGGTAATATATATGGTTTCTTATTGATTATGATTATTCTTTTCTCTTCAAAGAACTTTGTTTCCTATTTCCCCATTTAGTGATTCCCTTCCTAGTTCTCTCTAGTTTATTTTTTTTTTCGTATTAAATTTTCATTTATTTTGTTGTAAGTAGGAAATTTACATCTTCTTCTCTACAAATAATTACTTAAATTTTAGTAAACCAACAAAATGTTACATTGGAAAGACATTATGTTAGTTTTGTTATGGTGTAATTACTTGAATTTCAGTGATATAAGTTTTAAAACTAAGTTACATTGCTCTTGTTAAATATATTTTTTATTTTTTTATTTTTAAATCCGTAAATCCACTTGTATCCAGTTTGTTCACATGCTCACCCGTGGGTATCAAATCCAACAGATAATGGACTGGGCGTGGATGAAAATTTCAAATCCACTATTTAGATGGACTAGACATGTGATATACCATATTCGCATCGATCCATTTGTTGCACACATCTAGTTATTAGTATTTTAATTAGTACATTGTAAACGGGAAAGAGAAAAAATTAAAAAGATGATCTCCAAAATGAACAAATGTGTCTGATTGTTTTTTTCTTTGGCCAACTGAAGCCACATAAGTACAATTTTTTTGGAGCAGTAAGTACATTTTATGTATGAAGATAGATAACATAGTCAGACTTGGAAAAAAAAATATAAAATATTTTCACACAATCACTATTAGGAGAAGAAAATATAACAATATTCATTGTCTTATGAAGATAGATGGGGAAGTCACTTTTGATAAAACTGAAATTCAAATAACTTTGCATGATTACTTTAAAACTTTGTTTACAGCTGATCTTGTAGATACTTCTTATCAGGATTCTATTTTCAGTAACATACAACCTGTTATTTCTGATAATGATAATTTAAATCCATTGAGTATTCCATCTAAGGATAAGATTCTGGGAGTATTAAAAAATATAAAACCAAATAAATCTCCAGGCCCTGATGGCTTCCCAACCAGTTTTTTTTTAAATAATTGGGACTTGGTAGGTGACCAGGTGACCCTAGTGATTCAACAATTCTTTATTTCAGGGAAAATAAATAAAACATTTTTGTTCTTGATCCTTAAAATTAGACATCCTAAAAATCCAAGTCAATTCAGGCCAATAGGACTCTGCAACACAACTTATAAGGTAATAGCAAAACTTTTGGCTAACAGAATTAAACCTCATCTTGACAATTTGATTTCTCCTTTTCAAGTTGTTTTTCTTTCTAAGATACAAATTTCAGACAATATAATTGTATCCCATGAAATTATCCATTCTTTCAAAAAGAAGAAAGCAAAAACTGGGGGGTTGGGCATCAAAATAGACATGTCAAAGGCATTTGATAGAGTCAATTGGGATTTTTTCATCTCATCCCTTAGAGCTTTTGGCTTTAACTCTGAGTTTTGCAATCTTATTCATCAATGTATCCCCACCTCTTCAATTGCTGTCCTGTCAAATGGATCCCCTGGGACCCATTTCAAACCTTCTAGAGGTCTAAGGCAAGGAGACCCCATATCTCCTTACTTTTTTCTTATTTGTATGGAAATCTTTTCTAGTTTGCTTCTAAATCAGGAAAAAGATAACCTCATTAATGGAGTTAAATTAACTACAAGAAACAACCCCATTTCCCATCTATTTTTTGCTGATGATTGCCTGCTCTTTGCAAAAGCTGATCTGAATAAATGTAAGAATATCCTTAAGACAGTAGAAATTTTTAGTAAAGCTTCTGGTCAACTAATCAATTTTGAAAAATCAGGTATATTCTTTATCAAAAAAGTTCATCCTAAACATCAAAGAATAATGTTTAAACTCCTAAAAATTAAAAAGATAGACCGTAAAGATTCTTATTTAGGGGCATCTCTTTTTATTGATAGGTCTAAAATTAAAAACTTTGAGCACATTGTATAAAAAATGGAACACAAATCTCAAGGTTGAAGAACAAGACCCTACCCCAATCTAGTAAAATGGTCCTTAACAAATTTGTTTTAGCCAGTATGCCCATATTTCAAATGGGTTGCTTTGTTACCCTAAAAAGATCACTAGTAAAATCAATGCTCTCTAAAGGACTTCTGGTGGGGGAATGAAACAAACTTTAAAGGCTTTTGTCCCAAATCTTAGACTTCTCTCTGTAAACCCATTCATAAAAGAGGTCTGGGCTTTAGAGATGCTCATAAAACTAATCTTGCCATGATAGCAAAGATAGCTTGGAGACTTCTGAATGAACCTAATTCCGTTTGGGCTTCCTAACCCCAACCAAAATATTTTAGAGGTAAATCATCATTAAGAGTTAGACCTCCATCCACTAGTTCCTGGATCTGGAAATGCATTTGTAAGGGAATCAAGCTTATTGAATAATTTAATATTGGGAAGTAGTTGATGGTAGAACCATAAATTTTTGGGAGGATAACTGGATCCCGGACTTAAGCTTCAATCTTGTTCAATTTCGTAACATTAGTAACTCTTTTCTAACACTTGTAGTAGATATCATTGATCCTGCTACTAAAAAGTTGAACGTTAACTTGATCTCTTCTCTTTTCTTTGTCCATATAGTTGAGGCTATATGTAAGATTAGACTTTTTCCTCATAAGCTCAATGGTTCAATCTCAGATAGACTCAGATGGCTTCTGACAAGTTCAGGAGAATGATAGACATATTTTTGTGTCTATATTGTGTTCAATTCTCTGTATTACTAGTGCTCGATTGTGTACTTATTGTGTGATTTTATGTGTTTGTAAGTATTTTTGGAAAATAATTATTTTTGGAAAAAATCGGCTCAGAAAGTAATAAAAGCACCCCGAGAAAAATTGATAAAGGCACACCAGAAAATTACTAAAGGCGCCCAACTGTTGGATATGGTTACTCATTTGTTTGAATTCCGGAAATGACGAAAAATATTCTCTATCAAGAAAGAATTATCTGATAAGGTTTGGGACCGAGTTTTATGGCATTAGAAGGAGTATTCGATATCACAACAATCAAAGGAAGTTTAAACACGTTATTCAAAAGTGTTTGTCACCGAGAAAAGAGCTGGGAAAGTCGAGGGCCTGAAATAGGTTTCCTCTCTGATTTCGGATTTGGATGAATTAGAGTTTTATTTAGATTGTATTTTTAGTCCTTATCGAATCAGGAGAAGGTATTAGGTTTACAATACTTATAAATAGCGAAAGAGATCGAAGAAAAGAGAGGGGGGAGGTCGGCCGGAAAATCCAGGGAAGGAATTCTCGTAGATATTTCTTGATCTTGTTGGATATAAAAATGGTTGTTTGAGTCACAAAAGAGGATAAGGAGGTTAGGTCGATCTCAGAAGGCCAACAGAGCGAAGAAAAATCACTCCAGGAAAAACTTTGTTGTTTCTGCTGAAGAACACGAAGAACAGAAAAAAGGCAACGGGTTTCTTCGACCACTCTGACACGGTTTCTTCAATCGTTTTACAACATTTATCTTCACTTTGCAGTATTTATCTTCAAGCTGCATTACAATAGTTAATCTGTAACGTCCAGAAAACATTGCAGATTCCCTCTTACATTATTTTTAGCTTATTTTCATCTTCTTAACACTTTTTGAGCCATGTCCCAATCTTTGAGAGTGTTTTGAGCATGATGAGTTAAACCAAACCACTGGGACAATGGAGGAAGCCATATTTCATGAATGAATGGTAACTACTTTTGATTCTTAATGACTTTTGCATTGATTTTTAATTGATTTATGATTTTTCTTAATTAGTTGTGATTTTGTTTAATGGTGTATGCTGGGACTTAAGAGCTTTTGATGCGCCATGCTTATGATTTACAGTTAATGTTTTAGAAATCTACATTTGGCAAAGAAACAGAGTCAATAAAAGAGCTATAATTGTTAAAGAATCATTGTAGAAATCAATCAGAAGTGATTTTGGTGGAATACTGAGTTCCAGTTCTTCCCAATATTGTTAAAATATTTTACTTATTTTCTAGTTTAATTCAGAATTATGTCTAAAACGAATCTTCACAAGTCTCAACGAACGAACAAATATTTACCACTTTTCTGAAACGATCAGAAAATTCTCAGTCAAATCTTTATATCATAAATTAAATGAGAATGAGATTAATTCAAATAAGCTAAACCTAACAGATAAATTCTGGAAAGACCTATGGAGATTAGACATTTCTCAAAGAATCAAAATCTTCTTTTGGAAGTGTCAGCAGGATGCTCTATCCACAAACTCAAAATTATCCAGGTTCATCAAGGAAATTTCTTCGAGATGTTTCTTTGGCTGTGACTCTGAAGAAACTTTGGAACATTTGTTCTTCCAATGTGATTATGCTAAAGCAATTTTGGCTTTAAACCCAAATCCATCTCAATTTCAATAACCAAAATAATTCTTCTTTTATAGATATTTGTCTCTCATGGACAGCTACCATTGGTAGTTCTGTCTCTATTGAGGTGGCTCTGACTAAAATGTGGTTCATATGGAACGAAAGATGCTACAAATGTTTCCAAGGAAAAAAAAAGTTCCCCATCTCAGATAGCCTTAGAAATTAAGAGACACATAAATTTTGGAAGACCCATAAGGCAGATAAACCCAAAAGTAGAATACAAAAATAACTAAAAGAAGACTGGAACATTCTTGTTAAAGATAAACTCAAAATCAATGTTGATGCTGCTTGGGTATCTAAAGATTATCCCTCATGTTTTGCTTTAATCTTGAGAAATGATGCAGGTGAATTCCAACAAGGAAGAGCAGGTCCATCCTCAACAACCTCACCAGAAGAAGAGAGACAGTAGGAGTCCTTCAGGCTTCCTACTGGGCGAAGGAGAAGAATATCACCAACTTTAGCAAAGAAGGAGACCGTAAAAAAGTTTTTGATTATCTAAATGACCAAAATTCTTTGATCTCTTGGCAGAGTAAGGCTATTCTTAATGAAGCTATTTACATTACTGGTTTATGCCTTAATTTTTCGGGTTTTAATTTCATTCCAAAAACATCAAACTCTAGTGTTGATCTTCTAGCTAAAGATGTCAAACTTTATAGCTGTAATATGGATTTGGATCTTGTTCCCCCATTATGTATCAGGAATGCCCTTGTAATAGATAAATCTAATGCTAGAAAATGTCTTCATATTTCTACATTAGATGATTCTACTTCTTTTGTAAATAAGTTTTCTAGCACCTTATGCTAGTCTTTTTTGAATTTTTAATTTGCAAAAATAAAAAGAATAAAAGAGAGTACATTTTATGTAATGTGCATCTTTTCTAGCATATAAATAAAAATACATAATACTCCCTAAAAAGAGTTCCTATAATTTTAACTGGGACGGAGGTAGTAATTCGTAGTCTACGTGAATCTGCACTTTCAGAAATGAAATTTAACAGCGTAAAAGAGAAGGCCAATGTGATTCATGCAAAGTTGCAAACACGGTAGAGCCCGTGTGGACGGTGGGTGATTTTCAACTTTTGGATTTTGGGAAAAAGATCAAAGTTTAATCGGCTGGCCTTAACGTATGGGCTGAGAGTTGACACCTCAAGCCAGATACAGTTGATGGCATCCTCCTATCATAATCAAACTTTTATAATAAAATAAACGTTGGTATTTGCCATTTGGTTGGAGTAAAATTCATTGAGTCAATAGGAGTTACGGTATATCATTTTGGTTTGATCCATAAGAAAATCTCACCGGCCAAAAGAACATGTACAAAAAAAATTGTACCCCCAATATAATCTGTCTTGAAGTACTGCATAATATGTTGAAATCTACGATCGTGACCCGAATTCTTTTATTATAGCCCAAAAATCATTTCACCAACCCGTACCCAAAGTCTATCATGGTTTGTTTGCACAATTAATTCGGGGTAATTGGAAAGTGTAGTGCAGTAAAAGGGAGTAGCCAAGAACTGTGTTCAAATATTATGTGTTTAGCATAAATCCAATTACACGACATAACAATTACATATAATTCCTAGTAATATTCATCTTTTGGGATGTGTATTGAATGCGGCCCAGTACTACACCCTCCAATTACACCTAAGGGTGGCAATGGATATCTGTATTATCCGAAATTCGCCTAAATTCGTATCCATAAATAAATTATCCGATTTTCTTATTCGAATACGGATATCCAAATTTATTATCCGAAAATATAAGGTTTTGGATATGGATGTCAAGGTATCCGCATCCGAAATATCCGATCCGAAAATTTTATACAAATATATATCTATTATATATGCGATAATTCATCTTCTACATTTAAATTGTCATATTTCTTACCTTTTTCAAATACTAATGAATATTCTTAAAGAAGTTATATTTTTTTAAAATATTTATCATTATAGTTCATTTTTATGTAATAAGAATGAAACAATTTAGTTAGTTATTTTTTTATATTTTCAGATTGGATATTATCTGATATTCACATGAAAAAAATTTGGATATAGATATGGAATGGAAATGTTGATATTCGTTTGGACACGGATCGGATACGGATAACTTGATGGAATTTCGGATACAAACACGGATAATGTGATATTCATATCCAAATGTAACCATTGCCACCCTTAATTACACTGTTGACAAATATTGATCGTTTATTTTAATTATATATTCAAATATATCATTTTACTATTAAATATTCAATTTTTATCCTTTTTTTTTATTTTTTTTGTTATTAATTTTTTTCAAAACCGAAATCATCAAGCAACGTTTATTTTTTTTAAGTAATAATAAAAATTAAAAAAATAAATAAATTGAACAACTAAATTTAAAAAATTTAAAAATGATAATAATAAGAAAAATCAAAAAGAAAAATGATAAGGAAAATAACTAAAATTAAAAATATATATGATTATACAATAATAAAATCTAAAAAAGACCAAAAACTATTTCGTCCCAGGAAAAAAGTTTCTATCATTTTATTTTAGTATATTTTTAAACTAAATGAAAAATGATAGTAACTTTTTTTCAGGGACGGAGGTAGTATAAGAAAATTGTAATATAAGATATGAAGAAGTATTAGGTTCCATTATCTCTGTAATATAGATTTGATTTATGGATCTGATTTCTAAAACTTTGTGTTGTACTGACAATTTATTATGGGTTGGACATGTATCTAGCTTAAGGTATTTGAATATTAGTGAAATTTGTGAATCTGGAGGTAGAGTTGGGAAACGGGATAGAACAGGATATGAAGAAACATCTCCGTTTTATGAATTAGGAATCCATTCTTGTTTGGACAGGTATCTAGATTAAGGTATTTGAATATTAGTGAAATTTGTGAATCTGGAGGTGGAGTTGGGAAACGGGATAGAACGGGATATGAAGAAACATCTCCATTTTATGAATTGGGAATCCATTCTTACTTCACCTGATATGCGTTTGGTTTTTAATATTGGGAATAAGTTTATATGGAGTGGTTATACAGATGGGTGGATCAAAACATGGAAAATTCATCAGAATTTATATAAAGTTTGTTAAATTAATTGAAATCAGATATGGAAGATCTATAAATGATTAAGTTGTTGAGGGCTTTTTTTTTTGTTGATAACTTGTATACAATCTGAAGGTAATTATAAATTATGTTGTTTGAATCGATTAGGTTGATCATCTTTATTATATGCATTAGTACTTTTCATTGTATTTTTATGATCAAATAATACAGATAATCTATATTGAAAAATAAAAAATTAGGTTAGTTTAACATTATTATCCAACAAATGCAGATAACCTAAAAAAATTCGGTATATCGAATCTGTACCGTCGGATTCTAACCAATACTAACACTACATATTATAAAAACAACAAAATATAATGACGAATTTTTCAAAAAGATAATTTTTGTAGTAGCTTTCGTGTTGGTAATGATATTTTTTTTGTGTTATATTTATGTACTATTTTGTAAATGTCAATTGCACATATTGTAATGATTTTATGTTTATGCTATTCTGGTAGTGTAGATTGTCTATATTGTGTTAATTTTTAAATTGATATGATATTTTGGAACTACCCTATATTGTATTGATTATTATATTTCTGTGTTATTTTGAAGTGTAGATTGCCTATAATATATTAATTTTTATGTTAATGTGCTATTTTGGCATTGCAGATTGCGTATACAATAGTGATTTGTATATGAACCCTATTACGGGGGATGCAAACTCTTTTTCATAGGGGTTTACCAGATGACAAAATAGGATTATCAGGAAGTAAACCCAAAAACCCTTTATCCTAGTATTTTCATTATACCTAGATTTCCTTAGATTAATTAGTATTAATGAAGTTGATTAACTAATGTAATACAGATTAGTGAAAAATTAGATTTCTAATACGATTTAACTTAACGAATTGAGAATCAAAATCAAAATCAAAATTTACTTACGCCTGGGAAAATATGAACTACCAGCCATAAATAGTCATTACGGTTGGGTAATGTATACAACCCAGCCGTAAAAGGGTGCATACGGTTGTGTTTGTAGATATCGACCCAGCCGTAGAAGAAACTTACGGTCGAGTTTTTTAGTTAATCCAGCCATAGAACAAATTAGTTGAGTAACCTAGGTTGGGTTTGGTACTGAAGGCAGTCGTAGGTATTAGTTACGGTTGAGTTTTGTGGTAAACTCAGCCGTAAGTGACCCTGAATTTTTTGATTTTTTCCAAATGAGTTGAGATTGAACACTAATACTCATTCATTGACGCTAAAAAGGAAATTTCATAACATTTTTCATTAATTGGAAATGACATTACAATAAGGGGAAAGACGTAAAGTAGAAATTAATGTTACATGAATAAGTTAAAAAGAGAAATACGAGTCCCTTTCCTGCAAAAAATCATAGAACTCTTGATCCTTGAATTTTTCACCAAAGGTATCCTTATAACGGTCTTTCGAAATTTCATAAGATAATTGAAATGAGCTTAGTGAAGTTGTATTTATAGTATAGATGGAAGGATAGATCCTCTTAGTTTCCACCATAATTGCTCTAAAATTTCATATTTACTATAGAGTAATTCGAATCTTTCCCTGATACTTTGGTATGATCTTCCATTTCGATTTCCAAATAATATTGTAAAAATTATAAAGACACGGAACCAGAAATTATCCGATGGTTGATCTAGGTTGATGTTCATCTCTTGATCATGTTGTGTTATCATCGATCATACGCGATCTATGGCAACATCTTCTCTAGTGGTGAATCTAGCAGCCATGTGTTTGTTTTTTAACTTGTTTTTGAATAAATGAAAAGTATTTGTTGAGAATTGAAAAGAGAGAACAATTTGAGAGGAGAAAAAAGTGTGTTATATATAGTTGAAAGATCCCAACGGATGGAAATTTTGAAAAACCCAGTCGTTGGGGTACAGACTGTTTACAATTGTATTGGAAAATACAGTTTTCTAAAAGAATTTTAAAGGTTTACGACTAGGAATTGGGTACCACGACCTAGCCGTAAACAAGCTTCATGCGTATTTACGGTTAGGTTTATTCACATACCTAGTCGTAGCCCAAATTTCAGGGTCATTTGCGCCTGGGTCATTATATAAACCTAACTGTATTAGAATCACCTACAGCTAGATAAGTATACAAACCTAGCCGTATAAGAAATTCAGTGTCACTTACGGCCATCTTTGAAGTTGAAGCTAGCCGTAAAACTGACAAATTTTAAAAAATCTTTAGAGATATATCCTACTATTCCATATGGTTGACTCACCCAAAGGTTTTTTTCTTTGAAAAACTAGTTGTTGGGTAGTTAAAACTATAGAAGGAAACTCCTTTCTCATTCTCCACTATCCCTTTCATTTATTCTCATTCTCACCCGTCCCTTTTCAACTCATTCTCACCCGTCCCTTTCAAGCGCTAAATATGGTATACACTATCGATGAAGATGTTGCAATTGTTATAGCGCAGGTTAGGCTCACCAAGAACGTCAACAATAGAACGTACATCACCCAAAGTAACGAAGCCGTTAATGAAGACATCCTGGATCAGGCATCCAATTCTTGGTGGAAGCGTTTGTTTAATATTTTTGCGGGATTAGACGAAAATTGTAATCATATGACGTTCAAAGTCATTAAGAAAAGGTTTGAGAGAACGATTGGAAACTTTGAAACAGGAAATGAAAAATCTCTAAAGGAAGCTCATTCCACCATATCCAGTATGACAAGAGTAAGTATGTCAATCAATAAGTCCTTCATAAAAAATAGTTTTCAAACATACAAACTTACAATTGATTTTCTTTTTGGGTGATGGCTCTCGAAAGATATGAAACTATCCATGGTAAAACGTTTACGCACGAGGATTGTTATCGTATTTTGGAAGAAAGTACCTACCATGATTTCATCCTATATGTTTAAGTGTTTAAGTGTAATCTAATGATTTATTCTATTTCATTTCCTTTAGTTCTTCCTTTAATGTAACGCTATGAAAGATCTATTATATTTTATTGATGTATGCCTTTATTATAATCAACGAAATAATTTTACGAATTTCAAAACCAAACAAGCCTCCAGGGTCACTTACGGCTAGGTCAGTGTTCAAACCTACTCGTATTAGAAGCCTCCAGAGTCGTTTACGGATAGGTCAGTGTTTAAACCTAGTCGTATTATAAACCTTTAGGTTCACTTACGACTAGGTCAGTGTTCAAAACTAACCGTAGTAGAAGCCTCAAGGGTCTCTTACGGCTAGGTCATAGTTAAAATCTAGTCGTAATATAAAATTGAGGGTCACCTGCAGCTAGACAAATTGTTTTACAGCTAGCTTTGTTGGTCATAAGATGAACTCAAGGTCACTTACGACCAGCTTTGAAGCTGAAGCTAGCCGCAAAACTGTCATACTTTTAAAAAACAAGGGTTACAGCTAGCTTTTCAATTACTCGATCTAGCCGTAAGTGACCCTGGATGTCTTTTTTTCCCCAAGTTTTGTGATGTTTTTCAATGTATTCTGAATGACACAATAAGAAAACCAATAATCATTCTTTCAAGCTAAATTTATATGAATAACTATAGAAATAGAACATATCCTTCAAATTCAAACATACCTAAATATCCATAAAACCATAAACTAAACAAAGTACTAAATATCCATATCCCAAACAATATAAGATAAAATTCAACTCCGACCTCTTCCTTTTGGCTTACCACGACCTACACCTCGACCTTTACCTCCACCTCGACCTTTACCTTGAGGTTGATCTTGAACAATCTTTGCATGAACCTCTTCATTTGAATCTCCACCCAGATGAAGAACCACTGGGAGTACGAGTAGGTGTTTCATAGCTACCAGATTCATATTCATACCTATTTATCTTGGAACCCCTCGTCTATTTGTCAGCATTGTACTGATAGAGATGTGCAGAGCTCGGGTCAGGTAGTTTTTCGATCTTACCTCGCAGTCGTCTTTGTCTGTCAACCCTTAATACTTTACCACCATCAATGCAACGGCTGATGTCCTTGAACAATCACTCATCTCGCTCGACCTATTTTGGAATTAAAATTGTCCAAATTTTAAATATTGGTATAAAATTTGAAAAACTAATACAATAAAAAATAAAATATTATTTGTAACACCATAAGAAATCTCTCCTTCCAACAACTTGCTCCCTTCGAGGAACTTGGATGATCCATAATGCCTTCGAAATATGGTATCGCTTCCGCATCCATATTGAGCATATAAGGATGACCCTAGTTGTTAAACCAAGTCAAGTAGTTATCCTCGGCTAGTTTTGTGCCACGAAAGTGTTCATACCATTTAATATTAACTTGGTAGGGGACTCGGATGCGATCGTTCCAATCGTCCACAGATGGGACAGGGTTGTAGACCAATCTAACATTGTTAACCAAGAGCTTAGAGTTTAATTTGTCCACTTTAAAATGTTCCTCCTCATCGCGAAGAATTCTATGGACAAGTCCAATTTGACAAAGAGTTCTACAAGGGTTGTGAATGACGTACCATGTTGGATGAAAGAATGGTCCATTGTAGGTCACCGCATCGGTAAAATAACAAGCATCATACCATTTTTATCAAGCCTGAGGTACGGATCAAACTCCACATCCTTAGTCATCAGCGCGTCCAATTGACCCCTCATCTGTACCTTCTTACCCTCTTTGTCCTTCTCCTGATTTCTTGTGAATGGATATATGCTTCATGTTGGAGTAGGGAAACACCAATGTTTATCCTTTGATGGTATCGTCAAGGTAGGAAAATGGTCGTAAACCCACAACTGCCCAAAAAGATAGTTATATTAAACACAAATCAATTTAAAAACATAAGAAAAATTTGAAATAGTAAATCAAAAGATACCTGGAGAAGGCCAACATTCCCTGCAATTTGTGTTTGGTTCCACCTCGAAGCTTTACCAAGGCTCTCAAGTAAGAAAGAAAGAGTGACAGTGCCCAACGAGTACTCTGCTACCTTGTTGAACTCCGGATCAAGACTTAGATGTTGCAAGAGTTGTAGATAGCAAGCGTTCACCATATTTCCCGTCATATCATGGAAAATGATGGTACCAAGTGTGTATAACAAGTACAATATAGTTGTATGTCTAACCATTGCAGCATCCATCTCCCTACCCTTGGAATTCTGGAACTTAGCCCTTGGACGACTCAAGTTTATCTTTTTTTCCATACTTGGCGAAGACATTGCACCATGATTATCCATCTTCCTTCTGTTGAGGGATTGGTTTTCTCCATTCGGCCTTTCTCCGCCTCCGTACTTCAATTTTTCTTGGGTTTCATGCTTGTTCCATCCAAGATATTTTTTATCCAACTTAAAAGATCTTCCATCCACGGACAATCCTGTAATTTGGAGAGCATCGTCCGGAGTGATATTCATCTCGTCGACTGGAAGATGAATAGTATTAGTCTCAGAAAAATACCTCCCCCTAAAGGAGAAAACAGTGACCACATCATACTGCTTATGTGCAGTGGCTATTCCAGGCCATAAGCCCGGAGCCTGCATCAAGGTTACCACCGCGTGCTCTCGTTATCCAATGGACAAAAACTCTCCCTATGATGTTTAAGTTTCGGGACCGTTTTGGTATGATCCTACATAAACAAGTGAATTTGTTTTAATAATAATAAAGTAAAGTTTCAACTTTAGATTATATTAGATTATTACCAACGCCGAACAGACCCATGTCTCCCATGAATGTTGGTAACCAAATAACACGAAAGATTTACCCCTTGGTTCACACCAAGGTCTTTCATTCCCCTTGCTGTCTAAGGGAACCATGTTGCTAATGACTTGAGAGGTTGTACAAGGAGCTGGCTTGGAATCTTTCTTTTTTCCTTTCCCTTTAGAATTTGCGGGACCAACACTTGTTTTGCCCATATGTTCTTCCGCAATCTCATATTTTGGTCGTGGTTGAGAAAGCACAAGTTGACGTTCAGTTATCACTTCTCTTGGTTCACCAACAACCAGTGCACCTTTCTTCCTTTTTTCCACACCCAAATTTTTCTTGTGACTAGGGGTTGGAGTCGGGTCAACTCTTGGTGTTACCTCTTGCGTTTTTCTCTTCTTCTTGTCCTACTGTGTCCTAAAAAAAATTAAGAAGGCATGTTCAATACAAATAACAAGAAAACATAGCTAAAAAATGCAAAAAAAATGCTTCAAATCAGGGTCGATTAAGGCTGGGAAATACCATATTACGGTTGGCTCGAAAAGGTCTACGACTGGGATATGTGCTTCTACAGTTGGGTCGAAAATATTTACGACTGGCTTATCCAAGCATTGAATTAGCCGTAAACTTTAAAAAAAAGTTCAACCCAAACTCAGGGTTATTTACAGCTAGGAAAACACATTTACGATTCGGTCGAGTTTTCCTATGGCTGGGTTTTCCAAACACTGAGATAGCCGTAAAAAAAAAAAATATTAACCCAAACTTAGAGTCACCTACGGCTATGAAATTCTTTCTACGACTGGGTTTTCCATGCATCGACCTAGCTGTAAACTTAATACTTACGGTTAGGAATGTTTAATTTCCTAACCGTATTAAAAACATTTACAGATTTTACGGCCGGGAGTTCATAACTTCCTAGCCGTAATCTGGAAAAATTCAATTTTACGGATGGGAGTTCATCTTTTCCCAGCCTTAACTACAGATTTACGGCTAGAAAATGTTGATTTCCTAGTCGTAGGAAGTTACCAAAATGATTTTAAAACCCTAAATCTAACAAATGTACCCTAATTAACCAAGAAAACTGATAGAAAAGGGATGGGTTTTTTGATTCATACCTTAAACAAGCCATTTCTGGTGGATTAACAGGAAGTTCTTCTTCTTGTTCGTTGTTTAATTGATGTTCTGGCTCTTCGGGTACAGAAGAACTTGAATCTTGTTCAACTGATTGATTTCTTCTTCTTTTTAAATTAGCTGCTTGGTTTTCTTGCTTAGACCTCATGGTGTTTTATTTAAAAAAATATATTAATCTTCGATGAATAATTTTTAGAATCGTCGATGAATCATCAAGTAATGAACGAGAATGAAGAAGATGAAATGGAGAAGATGTAGAAGTTACGGCGGGATAGGAGAGGAGAAGAGGAGGAGGAAGATGAAATGATAATTAGATTTAAGTTTTTTTGATTTTGTATTAGGTTTAGGGTATTTATTGAGGGAGGCTATTTTTAGATAGCTATTGAGTCACCCCACATCCCTATTTGGGACATATTAATCCACTGCAGCCCCCATAAAAAAAAGTTTACAGCCCCCATAATAGGGTTCTTTTATATTTATGTGTTATTTTGGAAGTGCAGATGATAGGTGTTTGACTCTAAAACACCTTAATTACTATTAATTGGTTATTTGTTATTTCTCTTGTATTTTGTGTATATTACGCTTGTTTTCTATGTTATAGGTATTTTGGAGTCATATGAAGTAAAAAAAGAAGAAGTTGTTCAATTGGGAAAAGGGGCAAAATTGTTATTTTACAGGAAAGTGTTATTCACATCCATCCATATACTAAGGGCCAACCCACCTATTTAAGGTTTTATTGATGATTTTAGTACCTCATTATTCCCTTTGGGCAGCCACTTCTCTTAACCTTCATAGCGTCATATATCCAGTGAATGGATACCTAAATCCATTGTTTTTTCTTAAACCTCAAAGCTAGATTGAGCTATCAATTAGCTCATCTTCTCCTTAGGCGGGTTCAAGACCAATTCTTCCCCAAACAAGATTACGCTGAAAAAAGGTCACCATGGTTGGTCGAGAGACAAATAAAGATAAAAATGGTTTATGATGGTTTAATTCAAAATAGTGAGAGGTCATGAAAGTGATTTGATCCCGATGGGTTATTGTGGTACCTTGAAACAAATAAAACAAGTGGCTCGAACTCATGTGATTGTTTGAGTTGGAAACGAGAAAACAAAGAGAAGATGAAGTTGTTGTCAAGTGAGAAATGGGTTGTTGTCGTATATGAATACTATGGGTTTGTTCAATTTCTTTTACAGAGAAGCCGAGTGGGTCTGTGATTACAAGTGAGTTTATTATTTTTCTCGTGAACTCATGTGACTTCCGGAGAAAGAAATATGGATGTTGTTGGTATTTATGGTTAACGGAGATGGGTATGAAGCTAACAAGGACAATGAATCTTGTTTCAGGTACTTGTATTACATGTACTTTGCACAAGATCAAGCTTATAATGGTAATATGTTCGGGTTTCAATCTCAATCTCACCCTATGACACGTGCACAAAATAACATAAGAAGTTTGTTTGCTTTGATGGATCTTCAAGATAAAAGAAGATATCAATAAACCTCAATAATTAGGATAAATTACTCTTTTCAAAAGGTTATAGAGATTCCTAATAAATTTTACCCAATCTAAAACTAGTTTAAATGTCAATCTTATGGAATTACAAATTCTGAGACAAAGAGGACTTTCTAATTTCTATCAATTTTATTTCTGAATCAATAGTTCTTAAATGACCGTATAGCACAAGAGGTGGGATTTTAATATAGAAAATAACTACAACAATAAAGATAAGATTTTTTATATCAAAGATCTATCAGGTAAAAGATAGTCTAACCGAGCTTCACGAATCCCTTAGTGAAGCCTTTAAAATTCGTAACCTAATTATGTTTCATGAAGAAACCTAGGTCTATAGAAAACAACTATAGACGCAACTAGGATACAACATGTCAGGATTGAGATTATAAGTTGTAGAGAATCCTCTATTTTGATGATGAAACATGCTATATTACTTAAATTTTAAGCAATTTTTTCCTGTGAACAAAGCAAGTTTGTAAACTAGTTTCCATGTTTACGAATTACTTTGATCCCAAGCAAAATTAACTTCTCAATATAGATTGATTCCTAAGAATGGAAACCATGTAAGCATGTGATAAGTTTTCCTTGAGTTACAAAGAAGAATGATCACTCGCGTATTTGTCGATTAAAGACACATGCATAAAAGTTAATTCACAATGGACCAAGTAAGGTCGTGAACCATCAAGCAATGTTGGAGTTTAGTAACACCCAAGAACATATCAGTTTGTGAACTAAGAAATTAGGTCATGTAAATGAGATGTTTGAAGTGTACAGGAACTACCTTGGAGACTTACACCCCAACAAATACTCATTCCCCTCTTCACATCAGATTGTGACATTGTACTTCATTTATTATATATTCACAACCCATATTCAAGTTATTCTAGACTCTTAGTATTTGAGATCTTATTTATGGATTTACCATAAGCCGAGACTTGATTTTATGTTTTCAAAATTATCTAAACACACTATCTTGATGTTGAATACAAGGCTTTTTTCTATCCTTTGATCCATCAAGTTTATTGTGGCTTCCTTGATGGTTTCTTGTCTTTATGCCATGTGTATGTTCAAATGAAATCTACTTTAGTCTTATCTTTTATTTCGTTACGATTAATGTGTCGTACATCTACTCCATCCTATTTTTTTGGATCTGTTTTTTCCTCTTCATGTTACGTTATTCCAATGGATGAGTGAAGTTGTTTTGAACAAAGTGTATGAACTGTTATAATGGATTTAGAGTGTTTCACATCCTTTTATCTTTCGATTGTAATCATTCAAATGGCTTAAATAGATGGAAAATATTTTACTCTCACAATAATAATTAACTAAGCGATACAATTAGTTATTCGAAAATGCTAAACACATTGAGAATTATTCCAAAGGATAATTCCGTGTGAAACAAAAAGTGGGCCCAAAAAACTTACCCTCCTAATCTGTGTGGGTGGGGCCTTTTTTTTAAGCGGGATTATCCCTCGTGTATCTAGAATTTTAGTCAGTTATTACACTTTGGACCTTTACTTGTAAATATTTATTTTACTACAACCTTTCTTCTTAGGAATAAAAAATAATACAATTAAAGAATCATTATATTAACTTAAAGACAATTAACAAAACTATGTAAATGAATTAAGTATAGGTTTTGTATTCAAATCGGCGATAGGTGTCTTAAACACCTTAATTATTATCAATTGATTATGCTTTATTTGCTATTTTTTTTTGTATTTTGTGTATATTACGTTTGTTTTCTATTTTGTGGGTATTTTGAAATCATATGGAGTAAAAGAAGAAGAATATTCAATTAGGAAAAAGGGAAAAATTATCATTTTACATGCAAGTGCTATCGACAACCCATACAAGGATAAGGAGAATTTCTTAGGAATTACTAAAGGCATACACGCGTTCACTCGGGAAGTCACCTCCCTTGATTGTCAGGGTTGACCTATCTAAAAAGTGGGTGCCCAAATGCATCTCATTCTCTTAATTTAAAAATCAGGTCGAGACTTCTCATCCAATCAGGCTTGCCATGGATATGCTACTGTCGTAGATGGTGTGCAACAATGGAGTAAATAGGACAGTTGTGATGATCTCAGGTCGATGAGGTTAGAAGAGTGGATCTGTTGCTACCGTTGAAGTTTATAGATGATGAGAAAGAAACTGACTCTCTAGCTGGGAAATGAGGAGAGTGATTTTGCCGTGAAGAAGACGAGATGGTGATGAATGAGAAATCTTCAGCCAAGAATCGAAGTTTTACCTCGAACTGGTGGGTTATTTGTGAAGTTAGGGTTATAGCTGGATATGCAAGGAGAAGACGATGATCAGATTGTGTATTAAAGTTTCAGGAGTTTATATGCTTAGTAAATGTGGCAGTGAAGATTGGATTGACAGAGAAGATAGTGGTTTCAGCTGATAATAATTGAATGAGAAGAGAATACTGCTGAGTTATGATATTTGATGAAGACAAAGAAGATGATGGTTTCAGCTGATGGTAATTGAATGAGAAGAAGATATTGTTGAGTTATGATATTTGATGCAGACTGATGATGAGAAGAGTAGTGAAACTTCCAGAGAAATTGAAGTTGAATTTTGCCGAGAAACAGGGAAGAATGGTGTTACTGTTGTTGAATGTTGTGTGTTTGTTATTAAATAAATGAATTGTATGATGGAAAGGAGAATTGGGTGATAAAATCACCAACAAGAGCTAACCTGAATACCAACCAGAGTGCACATAAAGTTCTCGATGAAATGCCTGAGATAAGTTGGTTGTCAGTTGCTACAATAGTTGGGTAGCTTGTCAGTTTCTCAGAACTGACAAGCTTAGGTCATGAACAAGTTGAAATTGCTTGTCAATTTCCTGAAACTGACAAGTTAATTGTTAGATAAAATGGATGGCTTGTCAGTTCCACAAGACTGACAATCTTAGTTACTTTGTGGGATTTGTTTAAGCCTGATTTGGGCTAAGAGTGAATTTGTTGTGGTTTGAAAGCAAGTTTGGGCTTGACTGGATTTAGAAATTGGTGGTATTTGAGTTGTACAAAGAAGACAATTCTAGTCCTAATTGGAAGACAAGTAGAGGTTATAAAATAGGAGCAAATTCAACAACAAGGGACATCATATCTTATCTCATCTCTTCTATTGGTTTTGTAGGTTCATTCTCAAGGTTTTGGTACAAGTTTGAAGAGAAAGTCGTCGTAATTGAGTTTTACGCTTCTAGGTTCTGATATAGTTTATATTCATCTTGAATCTAATTATTTTGTATGATCTCTAGTAATTAAGCTTGTGTAAATAGGACAATTTCGATGTCCGTAACTTGAATTCGAAATGATATTTAGTAACTTGTTTTCTCTCAATTTATGTTGTTATTTCTTAATTTTTACTTTGCTAATAGTATTTTATGAATTATTTCTTAATCATTTAAATCCAGAATTGAATGGTTAATCGATAGTTCTATTGCTAATTAAGAACTCTTCGACCCATAATTGTCTAGAAATTCTTAACACAAATAGTAATACGTGGGTATTGACGATGTGATTTTATTAAGTGTTCATATGTAGAAATTGACACTAGTACATGGATCGAGCTTATGAATTTGAATAACATATCTCACGAAACTTAATGGATTTGATTGAGTTATATCTAGAGAGCGTACTACTAGATAGATCGAACGAATGGAATCCGGTAGTCGAGTGCTTCTGTGTCCGGTGATTTGAGAAGATTGGGAATATTAAGCGTAATAACTATTCTAGGGTTGTTGGGGTTTCATGATGAAAACAAATGTATTATAGAAGTACTTAGATTCGAGATTTAAGTAATACAACACTCGCCTAAACCAAGAAATGGACGTTAGGGTATTGCTTCGGTCACAAAGGAGGAGAAGGGTTAGTCTTAGAGAGGGAAGCGGAGAAAGTATATGGATCAATGAGATTAAGTGTTTGTATTAAGGTGTGTTTGAACTGATGTATAAAGAGAGTTTTTCTGTGTTAGAGCTGAGAAAAACTTTTGTAAAATCAAAATCAGATTATCTTGCATAAATCTGAGATGATCTAATGAGTAGGTTGACAAACCTATTTATTACAGTGGTAGTCGAACACATTGATCTCATAAGTGGTAGCAGTTATAGAAGAGTGGGAGAGTGGAGAACATGGAGAAGTCAGGTCTGCTATGTCAATGAGACTTCAAGTTGCATGCCTACTACTCTATTTACTCCTTTAACTGCTTACACGACTTAATTACTTTTCCATCGTGGGTCTATTGCCACATCGCACTCGTTGTAGGTCGCCAAGCCAAAACCTTAGTGAATATCCCCCTATGTGACATAATTGATGTCTCGAGCATGGTTCATAGAGACTCGTTATTTTTAGTAAGTTGAGACAAGTAGGTATGCTGAGATTCTGATAGAGACTTAGTAGTAGTAGTATTTGTATAATATTGTGTCAGTTGAGACAACTAGCATTTGAATTAACGTATTAGATTGGTAGACGTAGGTGTAATAAGCTCATGAGGTCTAGTAGAGACCAATAATCTAAATATATATATATTTAACATACATACATATATATGACAAAAAATTATATATGTATTAATTAGAATAAAATTATAATATCCACAATAGTTATAAAATATTTAGTCTCGATCAACTGATGTCAAAAATGGTTTGAGTAGTAAGTTAGAGAGCTAAAGTAGAAAGAAATAGATAGAAAGACCTATTAAAATTATCTAGAAAGACCTTATTTAAAATTAGTCATAAAGACTTAATTAAAAATAGGTAGAGAAACCTATTTAAAATTAGCCAAAAAGACCTAACTAAAAATAGGTAGAGAGAAGGGTTATTATTACTCTCATATTCACGGCTTGCTTGTTTTATTCGATCCACTTTTATATAGAAGAATCAGCGACGATTTGGTTCGGAAATTAATAACGAGACGATGAATTAGTTTTGAATTTAACGAGGGAATTTTTTTTCTCCCAAAAGCAATCGGTAGAGATGGAAGGAGAAGAGGAAAAGTTTGTGTTATAAAAATAGTAAATTAGGTTGAGCTTTTATTAGTGAAAAGATATATAGGATATTTTATTCATCACTAGGATATTCCATAACCATCTCTATTGGATGGGTATAAATTAATAACCCCAAATTACTTTTTATCGTCCTCAAATTCGTCAGGTTATTCCGGTCTGCTGTTTGCAATACTGATTACGATCTCTTACAATTCAAACATTTGACGTTTTCAAATTTGTCAATCGTCATGTCATCTTATGGAAAATTGAAGTTTCTATTTTGGATCTAACTTGACTATTTCAACAGTTTTAAGTCAACTAAAGAGTATTGCACCATCTTTAAGTCAAACAAAACAAATAAATTTGCATGTGCGAATTCCAAGCCGTTTGATCATTATTTAATAGTGCCCCCTCCGTCCAAATTATATAGACGAAAAAGTTAAATATTTTATATTAAGAAAATTATATAAATTTTATAAATATTTATTATTATTTTTATATTATTCTTACTTTTTGATAAAAACTAGATAAATTAATCTAATTTAAATATAATACAATTATTATAATAAGGTTATATATATATGAAAAGAACTACCTAAGAAAATTAAAACTATCTATATATAGATGGACCAAAAACTAAAACTCTGTCTGTATAACATGGACGGAGTTAGTAATACAGACTTGTAAATGATTACTAATTTAGCCACTTGATTAGATTGTTTACGGGATGCCGACACAATAAGTAAAGATTATACTCCTATTAATTAGTTTTCCCCAGAATCTATTACTCATTTTTGGGATATTTTCATGGATCTACGTAAAGAAGTTGTAGCTTGTTGGAGTCAAGAAGGTCAAATCTGTAATCTTTCAGGCTTCCTCTTAAAAATAATACTCACCCGTCAAAGAAAAAAAATGAATCTTTCACCTTGTTATTTTTATCTAAAAATATGCTAAATTAAATAAATAAAAAAAGTTAGAAACCAAACTTTTTGTGAGAGTAGGCAGTAATAAGAAACAATTTTGTATTTTATGGGATTCATTTAGTCAGCCCCCAAACCTCCCTGTACCGGTGTCACTAGTAGAGAGCAGTATGTTTTTATCCCCTAGTATTCCAAGTATAGAATTTGACGAATTTAATTTTATGTCCAGTTTTCTTTTATACGTGGATTTATTTCCAGTTTTATTTTATACGTGGATTTTAGAAAAAAGGCTATTAAAAAAAAGACTCTTTACTTAATATATAGTTAAGATTAATCGTCTCTAGTTCAATATTATTAGTCACCATTTAAGAGAACATGTCTACGTTTGCATGGTTTTTCTTCTATGTTCACCAGAAAAACTAACAGCGCTTTGACTTTGAAAACTTAGGTGGGATTCTATCACCTATGAAAGAATATTTCTCGTAAATAAACGCAGTAACAAGAATTCCTTGAATAACGTTACTTTTATCGAAGAAGATATGATGGTTGAAGAAAATCATAATCGAGTTATGTACGTGACCATTATGTTAAAGGTTTTAAATTCAGGAGAGCTCTCGTCGATACAGATAATGCGGCTAACATCATCACTCTTAAGATGCTCAAGGTTGCCAAGATCCCGCAGAGTAAGGTCATGCACCATCCTATTGTAATGAAAGATTTTGAGGGAAATCATACTAGCACGTATGGATACACGTATTTTAGCAATGAAAGATTTTGAGGGAAATCACACTAGCACGTATAGATACATCCATTTGGGGATAAAGGTGGGGTCTATCCAGTTAAAAATGAAGTTTCATGTTAAAATGAACCTGAATACCACGTGATACTGAGAAGACCATGGCTTCATGATAATAAAGTCATTCCTTCAAACTATCACCAACGTATGAAGACAGTGTTGAACGAGAGGATCATTCATATCCCGGCGTCATCATCTCCTTATGCTCCAGTCAGTGACATTGAGTTCTTTGAACCAAGAAATGATATATCCGACCTTCCCAACATGATCTACAGCATGCCGCTACCCAGTTGAAAATCTTTTGAAGAATCTGATGATGTCCGTGGCTGAAGAAAAAGGTAAATTTTTAAAAATGGATCTTTCTACCGATTTTACCAACAATTCTTCTATGCATACCACCGTTCGGAACCATCCCCACAGAAAGAGGGAATATAATTTCATAACAAGTTATGACGTCAAAAGAAGGGTTATTTAGGGACAGACATGACTGTCCATCCAGCAGTCTCTATACAGCTGGAGAGCCATTTACTTTTTCCATCGTGGATCAAAATCTTAATCATATGAAAATAGTAGAGAAAATATAAACTAAGATCGCTAAAATTAAAGCTTCCCTGGTTAACGATTTTAAAAATACCTTGTTGTTTTTTTTCTAGTCACGGTTAGAACGATCAAGAATTCACCTCTTTCAGAAAAGATAAAAAAAAACTTATAAATGAAAGATGTAAATATCATCCATTGGAAAGACATCGATGACTCAAATCTTGTATGAATCTCTCTTAAAATTGTTTTACTGTTGATGTGTAACCATGTGTAACACCTGTATCTTAATTTAATACCACGTTCATGCTACCTCGGCTCGCGAATAAATAGCTAGTAAGTAGTGATTCGCCTACCGCGGTCGTGGTGACTTATATATATTTCATACTTTACATGTTTACTTTAACGAAATTGGAATCGATTCTATTTTGAGTTTATCTCGACTTTAAACTCTATTTTATATTTCGATTGACAACTGCACCAGGCGCATCCCTACTTAAAGTCGAGAGAAACTAAAATAAAAAATCGGTCCCAACTTCGTTAAACTAAACTGGATAAAATATTATATATATATCAGCGTTGGTATATACGTGTAAGCGGAGAGAACCTCGAAATAGAATCCATTTCAAATTCGTTAAATTAAGTTGGAGAAATTATGAAATAGAGGAAAATTAGGGCTACTTTATACATGTAAGTAATTGCACCCAGTGAAAATCAAAGGTAGGTGTATTCTTCAAGATGATCTATAATCCTGGTTAATAAACTAATACCAGATGACTGATGTAGCAGTAGAGGTTATTTGAAAATTCAAATGAGTTCGATTAGATATAATTCTAATTAAACTCTAATATTTTTGACAATTATCACTTAGGGACAGTATAACGTTCCCAACTATTCTTAGTTTAATTTTAAGTTTGTCAGTTAGGAATGGATATAATCATTACGAATCAATTTTATTTTAAATCTAGTTTTGTTTAATTTGAAGCAATTAAAGACGAAATTAATCTAGTTTGATCGATTTGATGTTGTCTAATAATAATTGGGGACTCCAAACATTTTATTATCAAGTCAATTTTGGAAATAAAAAGTAGGTTTTGTTGTTTGGTATCAATCGGAGGAATGTTGCGATTTTGGCATACATTATTTGCAATTTAATTAAGTTTTAAGATAGAAAATTTCTTGCAAGGTGGGGGACCAAAAATTTGAACCAAATCGATCCGAATTAATTTTAAATAAGATTCCTCATTTTCACAACTGTTATAATTTCGATAGCAAAACGCATATAACGTTCTAATTTCTGTTTTACATCAAGATTTTTCAATTTTGTTTTAGTTTGAGACAATTGAAAATGAATTCGATATGTTTAGATCAAACTGATGGAATTTAATAATAATTGGGGATTTTTGATTGTCAATTCAGTTTATAAAAACAATTAAGTAAATTCAATCGAATTGGATGTAATTGATAGAAAAAATTGGTTCCACCACGATTTTTCAATTTGTTTTAATTAATTTAAAGCAGTTGGAGAACAATTTGATCTGTTTTTATCGAGTTAATGAAGTTTAACAATAGTTATGGACTATAAATCCTTAATTATCAAGTAAATTCCGAAGAAAAAAAACATGATCAATCGTTTTCCAATTTGAAGAATTAAATTATTCTTTTTTGAAAAAAATGTGGCTAAATAGCACAACTTACATTGAACAATCTAGTGACTGTATAGAAGGATTACATTAGGTCGTCCAGAAAACAAAAATATAATATAAAAACAAAAAATAGAATAAAAAGTTCTGTCAGTAAATCCTAAAGGGGTGTAATGTAAATTCGTTAAAGCGTGTCTTCACACATGGAACCTTAATTTGGGAGAAATTATAAGTTTTCTCTGACTATGAAGGGTGAGTCTTGCACCGCTTCTAAAGCCTGCTTCTTCTTCTTTTAGCTTGCTTTAAGTTCACCATAAAAATATGAGATGGATCCCTAGCTGGTAAGAGATAGGGCTATGCCCTCCTTCTCATCTTTGAAATTCGGGTGGTTAATAATGATACCTTGGATATTTGTGACAGGAAGTACACCTCCATACATAACACCACCAATAAATGAGTCAGGATAGAAGATCATTCCCATAGTCCCCAAGATAAAAAATCTTCCAAATGATGGCGTTGGCAACGAGAAATATACTCTCTTCGTTTCTGGAAAAGTGTTACTATCACTTTTTAATTTTAGCCTAAAAATAGGTCAATTTGAAAAAGTGATAGTAACTCTTTTCCTGAAACAGATGTAGTATAATACTCCGTATCCCCAAGTTTGTAATCTTTGGAAGCTTATACTCTTTGGCTTCTCTTGGAATTACCTTAAAGTCATTGTTGAGGAGGGTTGCATAGGAATCGCCCCGAAAAACCGTATCCGTTCGAACCCGATATAATCGCGGGTTTTTAAACCGAACCCGCCCGTAGCGGGTTGGTATATGGTTTTCAAAATCAAACACCCGTTCATGATGGTTCGGTTTACATGTTTAGTATAAGAACCGACCGAACCTGCCCGTATAAACCGAATTTTTTGGCAATTGATTGTTATTACCAGTTTTCATCCTAGCCCTCCATCTAAAGAAGATACCCTAACCAAACTAAACCTAAACTTTCTATTCTCTTCTATTCTTCATCATCTTCTATTCTTCACGCCGCTCTCCCTCTCAGCCTCTCACTGCCTCTATCAGGCGATTCAAAGTTAAGATCAAAGTTAAGATTTGATTTCGCCATCACTCGTCAGACTCATCACTCGTCAGACTCATCACCAACAGCTTCTTCTTCTTCTTCAGACTTCAATCCCCACTGATTTGATTCTTCAATCCTCACCAGTCAGTAGTCAGTCACCATCGACAACAAGTTCAACATACAAGTTACAACTTACAACAGACAAACAAGGTATATGTATGTCATATTTTGGGGGTTCATCTGATTTCATCATAAATTGGGGGTTTATCTTTTTTTTCTGGAAAATTAGGGTTCATGAGTTCATTTGATTTGAAAATTAGGGTTCATGAGTTCATCTGATTTCAATTGAGTTATAGGGTTATTTGACTATTAGTTATTAGTACTGAGTAATGCTTGTAAAGCCGAGATATTGAGTTAATCCATAAAATGGAAGAACCAGTAAGAGTTAGGGCTGCTGTGTTGTATTTTTTTTACCTGACTGTTGTAAAATTATTTTCTTTCTCTGAGTTAATCCGTGAAACGTAATAATTATCTGTTGTAAGATTCACAATTGCTTGATTCTGGTTTTATTTAGTTAAATTATCTGTTTCCTGAATTCCAGATTATTTGGTTGCATGTAGTGTGATAGTTTATTGACTTTTGAAGCAAATCATGCTAGCAGGAAGCCAGGGAAAAAAATTCTGTGACAGTCAATACGGTTTAACCCGTAAAAAAAACGAACCCGCCTGAACCCGATGTGGGTCGGTTTCAAACCGACCCGCCTGTAGACGGGTTGGTAGTTGGTTTTGATTTTCAAAAACCGGCTATAGACGGGTTGGTAGTTGGTTTTGGTTCAAAACCGAACCGACCGCCCGTTGTGCAGCCCTTGTTGAGGAACACCCCAAGGATGCTGAAAATAGTTTAAAACACTGCCACCACAATTTGCATTTCAAACACTAAACTGTAAGTGATAGTTTCCTTGAATTTCTTAAACAACAATTTCATTGCTAGTAGGATGAATCCACTGATAATACTTCCCCCAAGTGTTAGATAAACACCGATAAAGAAAGCATTGTTTGATTTTTCGTCTATGGACATGTCGCCATTAGAATAGAGGGCTATAAGAAGATCTACAACTGTTAACAACAAAAATGAATTCAGTGAATATGAACTAAACTTTTTTAACTACAATAGAGGTGAAAACTGATTGTTAACAACACAACTAAATTCAGTGAATATGAACTAAACTTTCTTAACTATAATAGAGGTGAAAACTGCATCGAAAGCGAAATGAGTAGAGATTATTGGATAGAATATTGATAAGGGAAGAAGGGAACTCCCATAAGCATATATGTTTCAGTTAAGGCAATGAAAAGGCCGATTGTAGCACTAGAAAAAAATATTGGTGTTTTAATTGTGTAGATGGTAGATCAAGGGTAAAATAGTAAAATTATCTTTCAAAAACCAAGTCTGAGAAATATTAAACCTCAAAATTCTGCAAAAGAGTTTTAGGACGGGTGCTTATCCCTAACCTCTCTCAGGCGCTTATCTGTGTCCTCTCTATATGTATGACCAGCTACATATACGATAAAATTACTAAATGAATCAACATTCATTATTGCATAAAATCATCAGAGTAACATTGGTGCTCACTACGACTTTCCCAGATATTCTATGATTTTACATGAAATCTCAAGCTCCTAGATGAATTGCCCACTAGTATAGAGAAATTTGAGTCTTATTTGGTGTTATATTCTGCAACTTGATTCCCAAAAATTATCTTATGTCAATACCATACTCAATTTAACAATATTGACTCACTAAAATAACTACATAGTTGTTATGTAGAGATTACATACGAATCTACTTGATTAAAGTACCATATCGGTCCTTAGATACCAAGTCAAAATTGTGCCACACATAATTTCCTAGCTTCTACTAGCTAAACCCAGCCAAGTCATATTAATCCTCGTATAGAGAGACAACTAATGGGAAACACTTATAAGCATTTCAAACGATCAAGGAAACATTTTCTAACCCTAATTGCCAAAGGAAAAGGCTAAAAACTAGATTTGCAACGCTTACAAGTGTTCCAAATCCTATGGCCACAGTTCGTGTGCGCCTTAGTAGCCTATGGCCACGGTTCATGTATGGCTTAGCCTGTGGCCACAGTTCGTGTGCGCCTTAGTAGCCTACAGCTACGGTTCATATGAGCCTTAGCCTATAGCCACAGTTCATATGAGTCTTAGCTTAAATCATAAAGCTTGTCCGTCTTACCTAGTTTGGCAGTGCTTGCCGTCCTACCTAGTAGCAAGCTTGCCCGTCCAAGCTTGTCAAGCCTACCTGTCCAAGGTTTCCTGTCCAAACTTGTCAAGCTTACCTAGCAGTAAGCTGCCCGTCCAAACTTGTCAGTCCAACCTTAGGCAGGCTTATCCATCTTAACCCTAAGCAGGCTTGTCTATCTCACCTAGCTAAGCTTATCCGCCTTAGTTACTAAGATCAACTTGTTCATTCAAGTAAAATCTCTTACATGGTCTATCAAAGTCATATTAGGCCTCACTCAAATATTTTATATGTGACCTCGCACGTATATCTTTTCATGTGTGGCCTCACATACATATTCTTGTGCTCAGCATGCTACATATATGCTTATACTCAACATAATACATTCATTTTTCTAGAAAACACGCCAATCCAAAATTGACCAAGTTGAACACATTGTTTCTTATAAAATAAAAAAATATATATATTATTCTTGCTAGACTCATCAGGATAGTCAAGCAAGATAAATCTTTAGTCAAGATACTAACTAAGCAGGCCTCATTTGGCTTGACATTAACAATGCAGAAATGCTATAAAATTACACGAGACATCAAATGTCACAAATGGGGGGATATTCACTAGGGTATTGGTCTGGTGGTCTACGACACGTGGTGCAGTAGTGCACCAACTATAGAGAATATGGAAAGTTCGATTAGCAGTTGAGTAGGGAAGTGGTAGGTTAAGCAACCGTCCATTCAACCTCAAACGGAGTGTGGAGTAGTTGTCAGCATATCCTCCACCATCCCCACTTCACCACTACTCAACCATCGACACTTCCTACATGATGAGGTCAGGTGAACGGTTACAATAGCTATAATATAAATAGATTCCAAATCTGTTGAACAAAAACAACAACAACAAGTTTAAGTCTGAGATAAGTCTAACACAGAACAACATCGAACAATTAGATATTAACCTTCTCACACAGAGATTTTTTAATAGCTATTCACATCGATTACATCCCGTAGAGTATGATACTCTGACCTTGACCTTTATCTCGTTTCCCTCCCTAAGACCAACCAATCTCCTTCTCCTTTGTGACTGAAGCAAGACTGGAACGGCCATTGCTTGGTTTAGGCCAGGATTATACATATTGATCTCTCGAATCTAAATAAAGTACTTCAACAGTAAAAATGTTTTGAGGATTAGACGAAATTATCACTTGCTCACACCATTTTTCCAAGTTTACCCTCTTAATTTGTTTTCCCCACAAACAAATAGTAAAGATTTTTTTTTTGCGGGGTTGTGTGAAGTAGAAAATTAAAAAAGGGACAAGCATGAATGGCCATCCAGCAGTCATTGTACAACTGGAGAGCTATTTACTTTGCGCAACATGGATGCTATAGGGACGATGAAGAAGTCACCCTCCATTGTAGCCAATGGCTAAAAGGAGGAAAATGAACAACAAAAGCATGTTCATCTTGGTTTCATATTCAACCAAATGTTTCTTCCGTTTGTCGATAAAAAAGATAAAGTACTTGTAGTTGTAGTGCTCACTTTGAATAACATAAGGTCAAGGTTTTCCTTATATGTACACAAAACCTGGGACGAAAAAAAATAATGACTTGTTTTTTCTGTCCTTTTTTTATATATACGCATATAAGTTAGATAAGAATGAAAATTAACAACTCATAAAAAGTAATTGAATTCTTAATATATTTATAACAAAACCTAGAAAGACAAAATATTATTTAAATATAATTACAATATATATCCACGTAGTATTTTACATTTTGAAATGTAAAAAGTATCACAAATTTCATAATATGTTATATTAACTTTTGCTTAAATCTAATAGAGCCGTAAATAACGTCGAAAGCGAAATGAATAGAGATTATTGGGTAGGATATTGATAAAGGAAGAAGGGAACTCACATAAGCATATATGCAACCGGTTAAGGCAATAAAGAGGCCGATTGTAGCACTAACGAAAAAGATTAGTGTTGTAATGCTAAAGAGTTTTTTTTTTACGAGGATATGTGAAGTAGGAAATTAAAAGAGGGACAAGCATGGCTGCCATTCAGAAGTCTCTATACAACTGGAGAGCCATTTACTTTGCCACCGTGGATGCTGTAGAGACGATGAAGAATTCGCCTAACATTATAGCTAATGGCTAAAAGGAGGAAATTGAACAACAAAAGCATGTTCATCTTGGTTTTGTATTCAACCTAATGTTTCTTCCATTTTCCGATAAAAAAGATAAAGTGCTTGTAGATGTAATGTTCACTTTGAATAACATAAGGTCAGGGCCGTCCGTATAAAAAATACAAAACTTAGGGCGAAAAAGAATGATAACTTATTTTTTTTGTACTTTTTTTTTATCTACACGCATATAAATCAGACAAGGACGAAAACTAAAAACTCATAAAAAATGATGGAGCTTTTAATATATTATAACAAAACCTAGAAAGATAAAACATTATTCAAATACAATTACAATATATACGTAGTATTTTACATTTTAAAATATAAAAAGTATCACAAATACCATAGTATTTTATATTAACTTTTGCTTAACTATAATAGAGGTGAAAACTACATGGAAAGTGAAATGGGTAGATATTATTGGATAGGATATTGATAAGGGAAGAAGGGAACTCCCATAAGCATATATGTAATCGGTTAAGTCAATGAAGAGGCCAATTGTAGCACTAGCAAAAAATATTGGTGTTGTAATGGTGTAGATGATGCATCAAGGGTAAAATAGTAAAAATATCTCTCAAGACCCAAGTCTGAGAAATATGAAACCTTAAAATTCTGCAAAAGAGTTTTAGGGAGGGTGTTTATACCTGACCTCTCTCAGGCGCTTATCCGTGTCCTCTTTATATGTATGACCAGCTACATATACGATAAAATTATCGGATGAATCAACATTCATTACTGCATAAAATCATCAGAGTAACATTGGTGCTCACTACGACTTTTCCATATATTCTATGATTTTACATGAAATCTCAAGCTCCTAGATGAATTGCCCACTAGTATAGAGCAATTTGAGTCTCATTTTGTATGATATATTCTGCAACTTGATTCCTAAAAATTATCTTATGTCAATACTCATACTCAATTTAACAATATTGACTCACTAAATAATCTACATAGTTGTTATGTAGAGATTACATACGAATCTACTTGATTAAAGTACCATAGTTGTGCTTAGATACCAAGTCAAAATTATGCCAGACATAATTTCATAGCTTATACTAGCGAAACCCTGCCTCAGCCACATTAAATATCACAACATTTTATATTAAATTTTGCTTAACTATAATAGAGGAGAAAACTGCATAAAAAGCAAAATGAGTAGAGATTATCGAATAGGATATTGATAAAGGAATAAGGGAGCTGACATAAGCATATAAGTAATATGTTAAGCCGATGAAAATGCCGATTGTATCACTAGCTAAAAAGATTGGTGTTGTAGTGGTAAAGAATTTTTTTTCAGGGATGTGACAATTTTGATCTCTCCAACCTGCAGAAAGTACTAATTTCAGTACATTTATTTTTCACCCTAAAACGGAAGCTATATAGGAAGCTGAATAACATGAGTTTGTAGAAATCTTTAGTCAATACTCTACATATACCATGAAAAGTAAAAGCTCTGATAAGGAAAGGTATCATCAATATACTTGAACACCTGAAACTTTTTAAACAATGGAATAATCAAAGATTTCCAGGTCAAATATATAGTTATCATCCTAGAGCTTAAAAAGGATGATGTTGACGATTATATTAAGCGGAATTGTAGAAATTTGAATAGGTTCCATTAGAGATAAAAGAAAAACAAACAAAAATAAATCTAACAAAAATTTGAAATTTGAAGCAGAAAAACTCATATTCAAAGAAATTATAAAGAATTGGAAAGAAATAAAATGTAGTTCACAAAGAAGAAAATCAGTGAATCAAAGAGAGAATTAAGAGGAACTTTACAATATGGTTAGCTAAAAGATCTGAAAACAAATATTACCTGCTGATGATAATCAAAGAAAATTTAAACATATTGATGAAGAACAAGCTTAAAGAAAAACCCAAACCTCTAATAAAAAGAAAAATGGGATTTACCCTCTGATACCATAGTAAGTCTCATTCTTACATCAATCAAAAGAAATGAAAGTAAACGTGATTCTCATTAACAATAAATGAAGGACTAACATGACACATGTGTCATACAAGGTCTACAAAGGTTGCACGTTTGCAATACATACTTGTATATTTAAACCCAACACAATTTATTAACAGGATACCAAATTGTTAAGTAACACCTACCCAGTTAAGCGATTACAATACATCTAAAGTTTAAGTTCAAGGATTATGCAACAAGATCCAAAATTCTGGTTGTTGCAAACCATTAGCAATGTCAGCTGAAACCAATTATATATTAAATTAAATGTCATAAAAAATTAAAGCTAACATGATTAATTATTTGTCTCTTCCGTTCTGTTTTTTTTTTTTATTTTGATATGTAGATATCATTGATGATAAAAAAAATTAAGATTAATCAATGATATAATGAACTATCAAGAAGTAATAAATTTACATACCAAAATTATAATGGATTAAAAGTTTAACGTGGTTCGACCAACTTGACTTATGCACAAGGAAAAAAAAACCGTTTGGTGAATTATATCATTGATGTTCATAATTCTCTGAGATAATTGGATTAATTATATTTGAATAAAACTCTTATTTATAAAGTTAACTAAACCTATAAAGTGATACAGGATCTCACTATTCTGCTTGCCTATGTAATTAGTGCAGCGGATAATAATGGACAAAGGGGACATGACTCCAAATTTTTACATTGAGCATGGATTTCGTGTTGGGTTTCCCTCGAACTCAAAGGGGAAATGATTCAGTATTTGTAGTTATTGACCGTTTTTCAAAAATGGCGCATTCTATTGCTTGTAAGAAGACTACTAATGTACTGAAGATAACTACATTGTTCTTTCCTGAAGTATATAGTCAGCATGGATTTCCTTGTTCAATTGTTAGTGATCGGGATACAAGAATCCTTAGTTATTTCTAAAAAACATTGTAGAAGTTAGCTAATACAAGGATTAACTTAAGTAGTGCATATCATCCTCATATTGATGGACAAACAGAAGTGTGAATCATTCATTGGGTGATATACTACGTTGTCTGGTTGGAGAAAATCTAAAGAGTTGGGATCAAAAACTTTTCCAAACTGAGTTTGTATTTAATCACTCTGTAAACCGTAGTCTGGGTATAAATCCATTTGAGGTTTTCTATGGATACAATCCACGAGTACCAGTAGATTTAGCACATGTTCCTGATCTGAAGAAAATTGAAGCTCGAGATGAAAAACGTATCCAACAGTTGCAGTAGATTCACAAGTTGGCGGAAGAACAGTTGCTTCAAGCTAACGATAAATATAAGGAGGAAGCAAATAAAAACGCAGAGTTATGGATATTGAAGTAGGGGATTTCGTGTTGGAAATATTGATAAAGAATCGTTTATCAATTGGCGAGTATAACAAATTGAAGGCGCGCAAGATTGGTTCCTTTAAAAATTATGAAGATTAATTCTAATGCCTATAAGTTAAAGATGCCAAGTCATATCCGTACTTATGATGTTTTTAGTGTCAAACACTTGCTTCCTTATTATGGTGATAATTATGATGATAACCAAGAAAATTCGAGGGCGGATTTTTCTCAACCCCAGGAGAATGATGCAGATGAGCAAGTTATAGCCTTTTTGGAGGCTAAAGACCCGAGTGCTATAATTTATCTCAAGAGGGTCTATTTTGATGGAAACGAGCCAAAAATGAATATATATTGATCTATAGATCTACATGGTCACCATAATTTAGTCAAATTCCATCGTTTAGGGCTTCAAAAGCCTGTTTTTTCTACTTTAGGAAAGTTTTTGTTGTATTTATGAATTTTTCATTAGGAGTAAGTTTGGGTCGCCTTTATGGCATATATTTTTAATTCAATAGTACTTTCATTATTTTAGGTAAACTCGAATTTGCCAAAAATACTAAATCAGGGTCTGAGTCGGTTTTGGGTTGTTTTGATCGTTTCTTATTGCCGAAGTTAAGGTTTTTTCCCAAGTTTATTTAAGAGTTCAAGTTATTGTTCTAGAAGGTTAAAATTTTATTGTTTATTTTATTAAAGTTTATAGGATTTTATTGATTATTATTTATAGTCGGGAAACCAAAGTCTAAATAATTATCATTGTTCATAGTCGGTATTCAAAGGAGTATTTCGAAGTTTGATCCAAATATATTATTTCTATCTTTTCATTATTATCCTCTGCATCAGTTGGTTTCCTAGCAAGGTCGATTCTAGGGTTTATAAGATGCTTCTAAGACGAGTAGTTAGGGTTAATAAGTTGTCGTCAATAATAACAAACAAGAAGAATCATGAAGGTGAGCTAGATGATATGATAAGATGTGAAGATTTTATTCAACTCATGAATGAGATAGGGGAAAGGATTCATGAACAATTTTAACAAGTCTATTCGAAGAAGTCACATTAATTTCTTGTTAATCAGTGTTCGTTTAAAGAAGAAAATAATAGCAAAGAGTAGGACGACGTTGAAGACTTGGTTTGCTGCCATGGGGATGAAAAAAATCAAGATATTGTTGATTGGAATACAACTCCAATCACCAATGAATATCCCGATGACGAGGAGTACATGAAATCTACTTCTCAACAAGAAGAAAAAAATCATTTTCTTGATCCTGATAAAGAATATAACTTCACGTAAGATTTTTATGGTGAGTCATCAAATATCAATAAACTAAATGATTTAGTTATTCATGGTCGTGCATAAGTTTCTTTGCATACGGTTGAGAAAAATCTTGTTGATCCATGGGTTACACAAATGGCCTTCTGTGTATATCGGGAAAACTTGTTGAATCAACTTATGAAAATTCGTTATGGGTTTCCATCATACATCATGCTTTTATATGGTGCATAGGTTTTTTTACGGCATCAATTCATGTATTTGAAGATTGTCATCAATGAGTTACATGTGCAGGACATGGTACCAAAAAGATTCGAGGACGAATCTTCTCCAACACCGCTAGAAGGAAGAGAGATAAAGATGGGGAAAAAAATACATTATTTTGTTATATATGTATTTAGTTAATTATTTAGTTAGCAATATTTTAGTAGACAATAGATGATTCTCGGAATTATTTATTATGGTGATTGAAGGATAGTCTAGAAGTTTATTTTAAGAGTTATAATAAGTCAGGAAAGTTTCCAAAAGGTAGTATATACCTTGGGAAACAAGTTTTTATATTTTTGGTGAGTTAAGGATTTGTTTAGGAGGAGTTATATATATAAGGAGCTCTAAAAAACGAAGTTAGAGGACTTTTTCTGATTATTAAATATTTGTTTTCGTTAAACATGTTGAGTTTATTGATTCTGAGTTTTATTCATAGTTGGTTTTATATCGAAGTCTGAATACTAATCTCACATCATTGTTCATAGTCGGTATTCCTAGGAATAATTTGAAGTATGAACAACTATCTCTTTTCTATCTTTTCATTATCATCTGCTGCATCAGTTGGTATTAATCCTAGGAATCTTATTATCTTAATAACACTTTCGTTTTGCATCAATAACACATGTATAAAAAAAATAATTACACAATTATCTAGATAATATTTGACTTGATCTTCACTTTATGTGCATAATCTTCACGGTCACTTGACTTTTCCTTTATTTATATGATCATCACGGTCACCTCGTCTCACTGCATGATCACATTGGTAGTATATGAACGAAATAATATACTAATAGTTTTAAAGCATTATAAGAGTATTCTTCCAAATTGATTCCAAATATACTAGTATTATTAAGCAAAGGGTGTTTTAGTGGAAAAACTTATAAAAGGGCGAAAGGATAAATCGTAAATAATACGAGAGATCAAAACCGTACAAGGCTAGCCTAAACCAAGTAAGTGGAAGTTCAAGCCTTGCTTCGGTCATAAAGAAGGAGAATGGTTGATCTTGATCTTGGGAAGGGGAGAAGGATGAGATCAAAGCTTGGTGAGTTCTAGTTGAAGAATGATAGACACATTTTCGTGTCTTATTTAATCTCATATTTATATTGTTATTACTCAGTTGTTGTACTAATATTGTTATTTGTAGGTATTTTTATGGAATTGGCTATTACGGAAAATTTGGACTAAATGTGATAAAGGCACTCAGAAAATTGATAAAGGCACCCACGATTTGGTTCAAGGCATCCTCCTTCTTCCCAAATTTAAAAGACTTTTTTAGCGGGAACATTTTCTTTTCAAACCGTGCGTATTTATGATGAGATTTGGAAAGATTTTTAAGGCTTTTAAGACAAGTATATATTCATACCTTTATAAGTAAGAGTTGTACAAGATCTGGAAACTTCAAAATCAAAAAAAAAAAAAAAAACTCTTGAACAATAGTGGTTTGCTGAAAGAAAATGGAAAGGATATTTTTCGGCTTGCTGTGAAACAAAAGAAATATCCTATGAGATTTTTTTTCTCGAGTTTTTAAATAAGGAAACATCGTCTTTAAAAAGAAAACAATATCACAGTATTGTGTCGAGAATTAAAGACCGAGGAAAAGAAAAATATCACCAAAATTTTCTTTGTTACTGCCGAGATTAAATCATTAAAATAGAACATATTTTGGAATATATTCGAGTTAGTAGGTGTCTTATTACATATAGGGGTCTTTAGGAACATGAAAAAGAGATATTAGAGAGCTCAGACTCGAAAGAATTTAAGTTTCTGAAAAATTTTACAACTCAGACGAAGAAGAGGAAGACGAACATAAGGCGCTCCAAAACTGTCGCTGGAAACCATGGTTTTTTTATTCGCAACTGCGACAGTTTTCTCAACAGTCCCAATGACAGTTCTGATTTTACTACACCAAAGAGCGACTCTTTTTAACTGCGCCAGAAAATAGCTTTATTCAGCAGCACTCAAGAGTCGTTCTTCATTTACTGTACTAGAGATCTATCGCTAATTTGTCAGAAAAATAAAAGAAAATTGTAAGCATTTTTTATTTAATAAATTCAAATGTTTAATCAATTTTCTTCTATTCTTCTTGCCATTGAGTAGCTAAATTTCTCATCTAGGATTAGAGAAGAAGTCATACTATACATGCTAATATGTTGTGATATTCTCTATAACAATTCTCTTGGTCATGTTTCTTGTTTCATCATGATAATAATTTTATTCGTTTGCCCCATTGCTTAATTTAATGAGTTAAATAATGTTTTTAGAGACTAGCAACTTATGTTGAGGAAAATTATTAATTCTTTGAGAAAAATCAATTGATTAAAATTTCATATTTTCCAAGACGTGAATACTTTGTCTGAAATCTTCTTATGTAATATTCTGAGAAAATTATAAAGAATAGTTACAATCATTTATTATGCATAGTAGAGATGGAATCTCGACATCCTAGGTTTTCTTTAATTTTAGTATAAAAATCATTTTAGTAATTTATGTAATTTTCTAGGAATTTTAGAAGAATCACCATCTCAATCAATTTTTTATTAGCACTTTACTTAATTAAAAATTAGGAATTGCAATTTTGAAATCTATATGGACGAACCTTATTTGTATACTGTCAAATTGACAGACACTTGTGGTATTTAAATTAAAATCCCATCAAAGAACTCCAATCTTTGTGGTAGAGTTCAAGTAGAGAAGATGAAGTGGTTTAGGATAGTCGATGAACTTCCATAAACTTGTTATCTCTAACTAGTGTGTTGAGAAAGTGCTCTATTTATAATGTTTGAACTATTGATCTCGTAAGAAGTGGAAGAGATTGAGATATAATGAGGTGGAGAACGTGGTTGAGCACATGCCCATTATTGCTGGTAAGATTCTTGAAATCGTAACTCTCATTATGGCTAGGAGAATTCATGTAACCGCAATGCTTAATATTCCCTCCTCTAGTAACATCCCACTTAACTCCATCTCATTGTGGGTGTCCAGTTACACTTCACAAGCTTTAGACTGCCATACCAAAACCCCAATGAGTATCCTATGACATGTTTAATGTCTCGTATATTTGATATTTGGGTCATATGAATTACTCTTTCGAATAATCTAACTAATAATGTTAAGTATAGTAGAGTTAGTTAGTCTAATCTTAGAAGTGTGCAATATTGAAAGCGACAAGACTTGGAAATGGCAAACCTGGATACGCGCAGGTTGGGAATGGCACAAGCTTGGAAGGGTCCAGAGTGAAGATTGTGCGAAAGTTCACAAGGACGGATCATGGGATTGGCGTCATGCTCTCGATGAATAAGCAAGGTTGGTGCCATGATTTCGAGGACCAAGCAAGGGTGGGCATATGCTTGAAGGGTAAAGCATAGCATTGTGTCCCTGAGGAACGAGCAAGGCATGGTCCCCGAGGATCAAGGCTTGGTGATCGAGCAACGCATGGTCCCCTGGGACCAAGGTTTAATATTTCTGACACGGGACATGAATAAATTTGTATATTTGATATTTCTGATACAAGACAGATAAATTTACAATTTTCTCCTCTGTATAAATTTCACCATCTAAAGGGGGCTACAAGGGACAAAGGAAATTCTATGATTATTTCCATTATATTTTAGTGGTGCTTATGTGTGACATGTTCAACTCAGAAGATTTACCTACTACCTCTCATAATGTTCTCATAGTAATATTTTTTTTGGAGAATTAATCGACTTACATTAAAAAAATACTAGATGATTAGAGCTAGCTCATTAGAGCTTGCCCTAGACAGGCATATGCCTCCAATATGCGCCCAAATCACCATCCTCACAATAAATACATTAGATGTAAATGTAAAGACTTGGACAAAGGTTGGATACACATTTGTTGTCTTATTAAAACCTTGACAAGGAAAACCCATAATGGTAAAACCCTGATGAAGGAAAAAGAATAGAACACAATAAGTCCATAAAAGTATAACAAGATTTACCTACTACTTCTCATAATGTTCTCATAGTAATAATATTTTTTTTGAGAATTAATCGACTTATATTAAAAACATACTAGATGATTAGAGCTAGCTCATTAGAGCTTTCCCTAGACAGGCATATGCCTCCAATATGCGCCCAAATCACCATCCTCACAATAAATACATTAGATGTAAATGTAAAGACTTGGACAAAGGTTGGATACGCAATTGTTGTCTTATTAAAACCTTGACAAGGAAAACCCATAATGGTAAAACCCTGATGAAGGAAAAAGAATACAACACAATACGTCCATAAACCTATAACAAGATTAGAACTACCTAAAAGAATTAAAATTACATTCATAATTCTTTAAGATCATATAATTCCTCGTTCTCCATCAAGACTGAATGAGTTGTCTTCTAATGCTGGTAGTATGTATATCGCCACAAGCAAGTTGTGGAAGTTGAAAGTCCTTACTCGTGATAAAATTATTAATATGTGGTTCTGAGGTCTTCTATCAATAACAATACTATTAAAAGTGCCATGATGGCTTATACATGATAGGGAATTCATCATCTTGGTGATTGGGAATGACGGATTGGCCTTTTTTGCAATCAAGGATTTATAAAATAAAAAACGAATCTCCAAAGAAATACAAGTAGTTGAGTCACTATTTGTAAAACCGGACAAAAACAATACATAACCAGCTATGCTTTTAAGATCATGTTTTTTTACAGGAGCTGTCATTATTCCACGGGAAAAAAAAGAACTACACATATAGATTAAAATAAGTACTGACATTATTGTAATAACTAACTAAGTAAAAAATAAGAGTAAATATATAGATGAAGCAAGATGCAAGGAAAGAAAAAGAAGAAAGAAAAGATGGAACACCAATGTACAAGATGTAAAGACAAATAAAAACTGACAATACTAAGGGACCAAAATCAAAATTAATAGATTGAAGCAACTAACAACTAATAGAAAAATTAAGGATGTAAACAAATAGCAACCACTAGTCGTAGCTAATTACAATAGCAAATACACATAGAAGGTGTTATTAATAACAACTACAGCCAAAAGCGGTTTGCAGGAAACATGGTAAACGAGATTAATCCTAAGAATATATTAAGTTCACGTTATAATACATGGGTCTAATACTATGCTATTTAAAAAACAAATACATACACAATTCATATGGGATGGAAACGCTAATAAAACAGATAACAACCGTTAATATCAATTTACTACAACAAATAAATATACCATACAGAGCTACTATTAAATATAGCGAAACAGGAAACTAAAGTAAAGGTCAAAGTTCATATCAATTTAAAAAGCAATGTCTACAATCTAGCATTCCGGTCTTCACAAAACAATAATTAACTAGAATCCTAAAGTTCGATGTAACTATGCTAGTGATTTTGAAATGTAGTTATAAAAAGGAACAAATAATATAAAAGCTACAAATTGAAATTTTTCGAGAAAGAATGGAAGAAACTGACCCTTGTATAGCCAAACCACTATTCTGCAGAGGCCTGAACTCTTTTTCGCTTGCAGAGTTAATTGACCCCAATGAAGACTAAACCTTCCTTAACTCACAACGCGAAAAATACAATAAAGCTTAATGACAAGTATAAATAAAAAATATATTATAAAACAAAAATAAATGGTTTAGAATAGCAATCCTTTGGATTTTGTAGAGTCAGCAGAGTCGTGGTGTAGATCTGAGTTTCTTAAGGAATAGATGTGATGGCAAAGTTATGATACTTTTTGATATGTTACAATATTCTAATAATATGATCAAACTAGCATAAAAGATAAGAGAAATGACACCATTACCAGTGCTTTATTCAATTTTTTTCTACTTTGAAATTTCGACTACTGGAAAACAGGTGGCTCTCTGACATAAATAAAAGGATTTGGCAGATTCTACCTTATACCATTATATGGGTGTTGTGGAAAGAGAAAAATGCTAGAGTTTTTGGAAATAAGTTAAAGTCTGTAAAAGATTATATATTAAATGTTCATTCACGGTTGGTTTTATTTTTCCATTAATATGATTTCAATTTTTTTGTAAAAAAAAAAGGTTTTTATATTGGAAGTCTTCAAGACTGTGGCTTTATCTTGTAATAAGTGGTCTCAAAATGTGTGTTTTTTATGGGATACGAAGATAGTTTTAAAAGGTGCACATACAAAAGGTACCATTAGCTTTTCCTTATATGAGTATACTAGATTTGTACCCGTGCTATGCACCAGGGCTTTTATTTTTATTTTATTTTTTGTAGATAAAATAGTCCTTGGGTTCTCCGTGCTAGACAACGAGGATATACTAGTGTTGGACCTCTGATATTATGGTTTGCCGGGTCCAACATTGGTATAATTAAGAAGTTTACCTTAACCATAAGTATGAGAAAAAAATTACATGTTTAGTTATGAATAAATATCATCAAAATAAACGTAATTGTGCATGGGAATTTTTCGCCCGAATCATAATTTCCAACTTCAGCTTCTTTCATGTCATCGTATTTTTGGTTTAATGACAATAAAATAATACAAGCTAGTAGCATAAATGAAATGACAAAGAACCATCACCACTTTTCTTATTACATATGCTGAGAAACTCATACCATTTAGTATGTAATTGTAAACAAAAGGTACTTTTATTTTATTTGCATCATGAGCTATGAAATTGGTGAAACTGAAGTCAATATAGGTAGTTAGTTTCAATATCAAAAATATATATATCTCAAATTATTAAAATAACAATTAAGAATTACCTTCTTTTTTCCCCTATTAATAAGCAGTTTCTTTCTATTTGTACGACATCGTTGACTCATGTGATTGTCCAAAGATTTATTTTTTTATGTCTCTGTCAAACTACTAACAGATAATTCACAACCCCTTGTTCCAGTTTATAGTGAGTACATACAAATAATAATATTACCTAATCGAGATATGAAACAAATAAATCAATCATAGTTATATTCATGTGGAGTCGTAGAACTATGTTAGGTGTTAGCTTTGGTGAGTCATAACTACAATTTGCTTTCATGCTTATGTCTCAGTCAAACTATATAGAACTATCAAGTTTATTATTATGTTTTGCTTCAAGGGGATTGAAATATATGGCGTGTTTGGTGCAAGTAGGTTGTGTAATGCAAACGAAGGAACAGTACCTTATACTTGCAAATTTGAAAGCAATGTTAAACTTGATTGTAGTTTTGCATAACTGGTTTGTGCGTTTCAAAATTGATGTGTTGATAGTTTAGCTTTATTTACAGTATTGTTTAGTATTTTGCATTTGATCGATTTAACAAAATAATTGTTGACGTATATAATCCCCTTTGCGAAGAAAATATATGCTTTATCAAATTGCACCATAGAAACTTATATGTTTTGGGGAGAAAAAAAATAAAAACATTTTATGTTGGACGTAGTTTTCTTGCTAGTCGATATTTTCCCCCTTTCTCGTTGGCTTTTCTCCGTTACCAATCTTGTTCTTGAATTATTCTAGTGGTTCTTTCTTTGAGAACATTGTTCTGTTGAAGTATAATAGATTTTAATGCTATATATAATGGATTTTTGAGTAATAGATTGAGACTCAAGCTCCTAGCAATCCTACGTGTTTCTTTGTGAAACTCTTTTGTTTCATTGTAACGAATGTTTTTACCAAAATTTTGGTATAGATTGTATAAAAAAATTGTTTTGAGTTTCTGTATCGTTCCTTGTGTTTTATGATATTTATGTAGTTTAGATATTCTACATATTAGACTATAGAAAAAAAAATTAAGAGTTAAATAGAGTGTAGGAATATTTGTAGTTTATTATAAGTAAAGTGTTTCCCCTTTTTTTTCCAACACGGTTTTTTTTTTCTAGTTTAAAAAAATAATTAAGAGTTAAATAGAGTTTAGGAATATCGAACTAACCCATCAAAACTAAGAGAAAAAAAAAGTAAAACAGTTTGAAAACAACGACTTTTTCTCTCTCCTCAAGAAAATATATTCTTCTGAGTTTTCTTTTCATGCTCAGCCTCCATGGCTGAGTAGTTTCTAGGTTAGATCTGGGGTAAATCATGGGTTCATGAGTAGTGGTGGTGATGGTTTAGGAGTTGGTAAAACATATGGAACTTATGAGTATGATTTTGGGATGATTCAATCATGGTTTAAACAAGGATTTCTCTGCTCTCTTCTTTCTATTTGGTTTTCTCTTTATCTTAGATTTTCATCTCTTTAATGATATTTGAGGTTTTTAGATCTTGGATTGAACTGGATTTTAAAAAACAACTCTTCCAGCAATTGAAGTTGTCTGCATATATTTGTACCCTTTATATCCTTCATGTTTGTTCTTATGGATTAAGAATTGGATCTCCCTCCTTATGGTTTCTTTTTAATCGTTGGTTCCTAATTGTTCTCTTCATTTTCTTAACAAATCTGATGTTGCTTCTGGGGTTTTCTTAAAAAGTTTTTTTTAAGTAAAATAACATCTCTCCTTCTGCTTATTTCTTGGTCGATTTATTCTTCTTCATCTTTCTTTGACTCATTTGTTTCTTAATGGTTTTTGATTTTTTATCAAGTCTTTCAATTTTTTAAGTGTTCCTGAAATTTTGGTTTCTTTTCTTATTTTTTCTAAGATTGATGTAGCTATATGATTTTGTTTTTCACTTCGATTGCTATTGTTTTGACCTCCCTTGTTTCTTCCATGATTGATGTTCTCTAATCTTAAGCCGCCATTGATGAGCTTTGAAAAAGCTCCATTGTTTAAGGTTTGAATGTTGATGAGTCGGATCTTTTTCTGTTGTTGGGACGGCTCACCTTTACAATATTCTTCCATGTTTTGCTCTTATTGATTCAAGCCCTGTAAAGTAATGTAAAAAGTTCCAATTGTTGCAGCAACAAAGAAATTTGTTTCACCCTTGGCTCAATGAATCCATAAAACCCCAGTCTATTAATTTCTCATTATGTTTTTAAGTTTAATTTTAGTAGTTTTCTATTTTATTTATGTCGTAGTTAACTTAGTAATTCATCTAGTTTCTTTTTTGTATTCAGTCCACATTTATGTTTCCCATTTTCTTACAAAAATGAAAACTCCTACGAATCACCGTGATGTTGAAATCAATGTTGGATATGTAAAAATATGGTTTGGCTTTATAAGTCGGGCCTCGAATGCATGTATCATTTACATGATATAACTTTCACAACTCAAATCTTCGATTGAGAAAAAGGCTAAAACGCCTTTCTCTATCATTAAGAAGGTTTTTGCATCCAGTTTATGTCTTTCTACCAAGATTGATAAAAATGGTCAGGACCCTATCTTGATAGTTTTATCACGAGCAAAGGTGCTCATGTTTCACATATTTCTACACTAGAAAACAACTTAATGGTTACCGAAGGAGAATGAAGAAGTACTTTGTTCTAGGAAATTATAAATGTTGTTTAAACTTTTCTATTCAAGATGTAATTTCACTTATTTTGGTAAATGAAGGCTACGTATACGTAGTCCGTGTAATGGATCTTCTTCATTAATATATAGGATACACTTAACTTGTAAAAAAAAAGAATTTATGAATATTTATGGTTTATAATAAATAAAGTGTTCTTTTTTACTAGTTAAAAATATAAATTAATTATAGTTGTTTATTAAAGATGATTAATCGTCGATCGTCGATTTGAGGTGTTGTTCACCCATTATAGGTGACAGTGACCCGATACAATTAAGCATGAGGTGTAAAAGAAGTGTAATAATATTTAAACCTAATGATAAAAAGGAGAGTTAGTTTCCTTTACTCTAAAATATTTGTGCCAATCAAATTTTATTAAATATTCTTCCTAGAATTACAACATCATGAAAGGTCTATCTAACCAATAGGAAATAAAAATTTTATTATTATTGAATATGGAAGCTTTAATTATCTAGACGTTTAATTATTTAGATATACACGGTGGAAAAGCCATGTGCATTTACTTGTACGTATTTTTCTTCTAAATTTGGGCAAATGAAAACCCATTTGGGAGAAGAAATGGTGGGTTTTACTTGCACTAATGCAAGCCACCAAACAGCAGGGGTTTAGAGGTGGTTTAAAATGACGGTCCACTCATAATTTTTGATAAGTTTTACAAATCTAACATGTGGAAATCATTCCTAAAAGTCTTGGACCACTGAGAAAAAAGAGATGCTTTCAGTCATTTACGCGTATTCTGAGCCAACATGTCAGCCATAATTAAGTATGCATGCCTCCAAGTACAATAAACTATTTCGAGTACAAAAGTCCTGTGTCTGAATGAATAACATCATTTCTGTTCCTACATCTCTAATCAACCACGTTCCGCACTATTAATATTCCTTTCTTAAAAGGTAACAATACCACTGTCTTTCTCTACTGTCGAAATTGATTTGCAAACGATTGTTATGAACTCCTAGTTAGAAATTCGCCGCAAGCTGAGAACGTGGATTAACAAAATTGTGGTACAAATTGGTTATGTAAGATGTAAATTTGAAAAATATAAGAACTTGGAAACAGTTTAATAATAGCTTATTTATAATCTTTAGCAAATATATTAAATATAATAATCGATTTCATCAATAACTTTTTTGATCATAGTTTATTTTACACATCGCCATTTTGTTTATATGGTGCATGTTGATTGTAACAGAATACAAAATGATGAATGGTATCTTCTATTTGATTGTACTATGATGAATTTAGTTCACAAATCTGTTCAGAATTCGAAAAAGTCACAAATAATTTATTTTATCTGGAAAAAAAACATATTTTAAGATTAGGATTAATAATAAATAAACGGTGATTTTATACGGGAATATGTAGTTCACATATAATCACGACTTATTCGGTAAAAATGCACAAACTTATTAACTAGGTTGTGAAGTAACAACCACAGTTGAAATAAAAACATACATAAGACGTACGTACAACAACAATCTTGAAATATTTTGAGATATACAAGTGACTTGATCGAAGCACATACGTCTACTACGGCAACACAATAGCACCCAACCATACTTGTTAATATATTAGCACCCATCCTTGTCAAAAAGTGATGGTACAACTTTAAACTGACTGGTGCTTCCGGAATATAACGATCAATATCAAAAATTGATAGCATATTTAATCTTTGCTTTTGCTCTGCTTAAACCTGGCTGCAGAAAGTTGAAAATAAACACGCTACAAGGTGCACGTATGTGCCTTAAAACATTAATCATAATGCACCGTAGTGCATACAACAATTCGAAGTGCAGTGTAAGAAAACACTAGTCGAATAAATTTAGAAGTAAGTTCATTAAAAAGAAATTAAGTAAGAAGCTAGAAAAGGTGCATCTCAATTTTTAACCCGGATGACTTTGCACTTAATAAGTATTAGTAGTAGAATACAACGACCGAGTCAAGGACCCTCCTAGAAAATAGGATCAAGTCCGCTATCTAGTCAAAGATAAGCTATAATCATATAATCTAGATGGATAATCTTCATCTGGTCAAAGATATCCAGTTTATACTTATCTTTTAGGTTTATAGTTTATCTTATAAGAATCAGTTTACATGGTTAGAACTTAGAATGATATTATTTTAATATTTAGTGTTAATTTTTTTATAAAATTGAAACAGAAATAAATTTGGAGTTAATTTTTTGATTATACATTCTTTTTATTAGCCTTTATATTCCTATGAAAAATGAGCGTATTTTGAGATGTATAATCCAAACGGAAATAAATTGAAAGTGGTAGATAGTGGTTTTATATGTCTCGGAATGTGCTCAATTTTGATATGAATGTATAGTTTTATAAGAAGAACAATTAACCAAAAAATTGGTTTCAAATTCATTTTTATTTGGGTTTTATAAAAAAATATAACACCAAAATATCAAGATAATATTATTCTAACTTTATCAACATATCCTTCTCATAAATAATAATTATTATTATAAATATAATAAAGAATCATTTAGAGACCAATAATATTTTATTATCCGTTAACTTAGACCATCAATGCTAAACTATATTAGTTTTTATCTCAATTTTATTTCTGTATTTGATGATCTGCTTCGATACCCATAACTTATTGAAAAACTTTAATAGAATTGTTATGAAATGCTAAGAAACTTTTATAAGATTTCAACATTTATCTTTTAGATTAAATTTTCATTAATTGGAAAATGAAAACTAATATGAGGTGTCACAAATCCAGTTGAATATTTAAAGCCTCATGTTTTTCCAGCATATTAAATATATACTACAAATATATAGACAAACCTCACATTCCTCCATTATTCATCAGGCTCCAGTTAAAAAACTAATATCTTCTTCCTACTCCTTCTCTCAATAAACATCACTTGTATTCTCTCTGGTTGAAGCTTTGTTCATCAAGTATCAGCCATGTTGATCTCTTTCTTTTCATTCTTCTCATTATGTTTTGTTGGTTTCTCTTCTTTCTTTTTAGTGAATTATCTTGTTAAGTTTTGGAGTAGTACACAATATTATGGACCAAAATCATACCCATTTATCGGATGTTTAATCTCGTTTTATAAAAACCGGTTTCGTCTTTTAGATTGGTATACAGACCTTCTAGCTCAATCGCCAACACAAACCATTGTAGTGAAACGATTTGGTGCAAGAAGAACTATTGTTACTGCAAACCCTGACAACGTTGAATACATGCTCAAAACCAATTTCAACAACTTCCCAAAAGGTCAACCCTTCACTGAGATTTTAGGTGATCTATTAGGGAGAGGAATCTTCAACGTTGATGGGGAATTATGGCGGACACAGCGTAAGATAGCTAGTCATGGGTTTACAACAAAATCATTGAAAGAACTTGTTGCAAAAACATTACAAGAAGAAGTCAAGGATAGATTACTGCCCATACTTGAATCGGCTGCGAAGACTGGTAGAGGTTTAGACATGCAAGAATTGTTAAGAAGATTTGCTTTCGATGTCGTTTGCAAGGTTTCTTTGGGTACTGATCCTGGTTGTTTAGAACCTTCATTACCCATTTCACCATTAGCTACGGCTTTTGACATAGCATCGATGATCAGTGCTAGGCGTGGAGCTGCACCGCTATTTATTATTTGGAAGATTAAGAGAGCTTTAAAGATCGGGACGGAAAAGACGCTGAAGGAAGCAATTGAACACGTGCATCAATCGGTTGCAGAGATTATTCAGTCCAAGAAAGAAAAACTAAAACAATTACAAGAAAAAGATGATTATAATGTAGTCAATAGTGAGGAAGATTTGTTGTCTCGTTTAATATCAGCTGGTCATGATGATGAATTTATCAGAGATATGGTTATAAGTTTTATAATGGCAGGAAGAGATACAACATCAGCCGCGATGACATGGTTGTTCTGGTCACTCTCCCGTTACCCAAATGTAGAAGCTGATTTAGTGAGAGAAGTACAGAAGAATCTCGATGATAATGATGAGAAAGAGAGGTTATTAGATTATGAGGAATTAAAGGAGATGGGGTTGATGAAGGCCTGCTTGAATGAGACGATGAGGTTGTATCCACCGGTTGCGTGGGACTCAAAGCACCCACTCGTCGGCGATGTGCTACCAGATGGTACAAGAGTTCAAAGTGGAGATAGAGTTACATATTTTCCATATGGAATGGGTAGGATGGAAGAATTATGGGGAAAAGATCGATTGGAGTTTAAAGCAGATAGATGGTTTGTCGAACCGGATAAGGTGGAAGGAGGAGTTTTAAGGAATGTGAGTCCATATAAATTTCCAGTATTTCAAGCCGGTCCTAGAGTTTGTCTAGGGAAAGAAATGGCTTTTATTCACATGAAATACGTGGTCTCATCTATACTCAATCGGTTCCAATTAAGACCCCTTATGGATACAGATAAAGCAGTTTTTGTTCCTCTCCTCACAGCACATATGGCAGGCGGTTTCAATGTCAAGGTCATAGAGAGGGATTGTAAATCTCAAATCTGAATTTGAGAAATTTAGAACAGCAAAGTTTACATAAGGTTTTTCTCTCACTTAAAGGAGAGCTTTCAAAATGGAATGTAATGTAACATTACTCAAATCCTGTAAAAGCATTCATTATATGTAATATCCAAATGCAATTAGTATTAATACGAAATTTATAATATATGAGAAGAAGAAGCATCACAAGAAACAATAATATTCTGATTGATTTAGGGCTTCTAATGTGACATTCAAAGTGGTTTCAGGTGTAAGTAATGCCACTTAGTTGGTTCTTGCGACAACAAATATAATTTAAGTTAGTGCAACGTGAAGTAATCAGCTGCCCCAGGAGTGTACTTTACCTTACCATGAAAACGTGAAAATAATGCTTAGATCTAAAAGAATGTCGGGTCCAACTTAAAGGAGGAACGCATGTAAGACATGATGTTGTACTGAAGTTCAACACGTACAGGAACCAGGCCTTAGTTCCTTCAAATAATAAAAAAAAACTAATGAACTCTTCGGATTCTAGGGTACAAAAAATGGGGATAGTGCTTGCTGATGAACCTATACAGTATATTTCAAATGCATCGTTAGACAAGCGTACTTGAAAATGATTATTTGAGTAACAAAGCTTTTTATGAAGTCTCAAACCTTCACCTATTTCTAGAAGTCTTGAAGAAAAAAGTGACGCAGAAAAAGCAAAAGTTGAAAAGGCCCATGTGGATTATTTACTCAGATCGTGGATATACATAGTAAAGCGAGATTGTCCAAGGATTCTTGATGTTTTTAGTGGCTAAAAACATGAATGGTTGTGGACGAAGAATGTGCACAAGCATATGCAGCAGGTAGTTGTGCCTCGTACCTTCAAATGGAGCTGGTCTCTCCATTTCATCTCATACTGGTGTGAGAACTTAGAAGAGATGTACTGATGTAGTGTTGGAGAATATTCCTGTAACAGTAAGCAAACCAAACAGAAATTTGAAAGAGATTAAGGGTTAGAACAGATAACACACTTCAGACAACCACATAAGCACAGAGAGATAGAGTCGCTTGTTCAACAGACTGCCTTTAACTCGATATTTGTCAGGTACACCTTTGTAAAGATGTTGCTATATCTTTAGAGATGACAAATCGAATCCAGGATAAAACCACCTGATACCAACCCAGTTAGCAAGACTCGTTGGCCCGTTGTGAACTTAACAGTAGAAGAAAAATGAAGAAATAAACTAGTGCGCAGATCAAAGCAAGAAGAGGGGAAAAGTCGTCAGGTCAGTGGCTGCGACTGAGGTAAGTAAAAATCTGACTTTTGTTTTTATTTTAAAGAAGAAGAAGACTGTTGAATTATCAAACGGTAAAAAATCAATTAATTAAACATATTTAATTTGAGATATTTAATTAAAAGATTTTATTATTAAACCTGATTTAATTTACAAATTCAAAACGGTAAAATATTTAATGTACAAAATTAAAATATAAAACCGTTGGATCTGTGATGGGCACACGCAGGCACACGCAAGGCACACGCCAAGGGTCACACCAATGGTCACGCCAATGGTCACGCCAATGCTCACACCAAGGCTCACGCAAAATCACACGGTGCTTCGGTGCGAAGCACCGCACATGTGTACATTTGCCCACTAGTCCATTTCCTAAGTCCATATCCAATCCACTAGTTCTTTTTTCTTATATAGAACGTTTGTGGTAAAGAGGATAAACTTCCTCCTTGGTTTGCCCAATATGGGACAAACCAAAGGTTTCTCATTCACGAAGAAGTGAAAATGGATCGCTCTAGTTTTCCACCCCAAGTTTGGACTAGTGACCCTAGATCCCACTAAAATATATTAAGTAACAAAAATCATTTTAAGTAAGAATCCATTTTTAATTCTAACAATCCCCCACATGAATGAAGAAAGCGATAAATCAGAAAACCGGAAAACGAGAAATACATCTTAAGCAATAGGTGTCCATAAGGAATTGAACCTCTTCTTAGTGAGAAGTACCGGAACTACTTGATGGTCAGTGAACGCGATGTCTTGAACTGCCATGGTTTGGTGTAATTCATCAATAGCTCCTTACGCGAGATATCTCTCAAGAGTGCTGTTAAGTTCACGTCGTTGTGTCCGTTTTGGCCCTGGACATATCCCGTTTCTCAAAATGCTCTAGAGAATCAGCTCAATTCTCATAGGAAGCGACCCACTTCCTCATTCAGATAGGTGAGTTCTATCAAGAGTGTTAACTGCTACACCCCATTTCAATCTTAAATTGAAACTATAGAACTCATTAAGACTTTATTATAAGTCATCCTCACATGCAGTCACACTATCACGTCTACACCATAGGGAAGGGACAGAGAAAATAATTCCCTGATAGTGTTTAATTTTTACCCGCCACAAATTAGTTGTCTCATTCAAAACCTTGATCTTGGGATCTCCAGCCAGCAAGGTTGAGTATCCTTCATGGTAAGTTTTAATTTATGAGCTTAAGCCCCAACCCCCTCGATGCATTACTAACTATCTCCTTGGACAAGCCTTTCGTCAAAGGATCCGCGATATTCTCCTTAGACCTCACAAAGTCAACAGAAATAACGCCAGTTGAGATTAGTTGTTTTAGAGAATTGTGTCTTCTCCTGATATGAATAGATTTTCCGTTATAGTTAATGTTTTTAGCATTAGCTATTGCAGCTTGACTATCACAATGTATAGATATAGCTGGCACAGGCCTATGCCAGAGAGGAATGTCTTCTAAAAAACATCTCATCCAAGCGGCTCCCTCTCCTGCTTTATCTAACGCAATAAACTCGGATTCCATAGTGGATCGAGCAATACAGGTCTGTTTAGAACTCTTCCAAGACACTGATCCACATCCTAGAGTGAATACGTATCCACTCGTAGACTTAGAATCCTCTGAGTCTGCTATCCAGTTTGTATCACAGTATCCTTCAAGAACAGCAGGGTGTCTTTCATAACTTAAACGGTAGTTTAAAGTGTATTTAAGATACTTCAACACTCTGAAAAGTGCATCCAATGTTCATGTCCTGGATTACAGGTATACCTACTTAGTCTACTCACAGCATAGGCAATGTCTGGTCTTGTGCAGTTCATTAAATACATCAGACTTCCTATGACTCGTGAATATTCAAGTTGCGAGACTCCATCCCCCTTGTTTTTCTTGAGCTTACAAGAAGGGTCAAATGGAGTACTTGCAGGTTTACTATCAAACTGATTAAATTTCTTAAGAACTGATTCAACATAATGAGATTGACTAAGACTGAATCCATTAGACTCCTTTCTAATTTTCATCCCTAGGATTACATCAGCAGGACCTAAGTCTTTCATGTCAAAGTTCTCACTCAACATGCTCTTAGTGGAATTAATGATTTCTAAGGTTGTTCCTAGTATAAGGATATCATCAACATACAAGCATACAATCACACAGGCATCATTTATAGATTTATTGTACACACATTTGTCAGCTTCATTTATTTTAAATCCACTAGAGAACATTACATGATCAAATTTTTCATGCCATTGTTTCGGTGCTTGTTTCAAGCCATATAAAGATTTTTTAAGTCTACACACTTTGTTTTCATAACCCTTCACTACAAAGCCTTCGGGTTGGTCCATATAAATTTCTTCATCTAATTCACCATTTAGGAACGCAGTTTTTACATCCATTTGATGTATTTCTAGGTTATGAATTGCAACGATTGCAATTAGCATCCTAATGGAAGTAATTCTAGTGACAGGTGAATAAGTGTCAAAGAAATCTACACCTTCTATTTGTTTATAGCCTTAGCTAATAGTCTAGCTTTATACTTTTCCACAGTTCCATCTACCTTACGTTTTCTCTTGAAGATCCATTTACAGCCTATGGGTTTGCACCCTGGAGGTAAATCTACTATCTCCCAGGTTTCATTCTGAACAATAGAATCCATCTCACTAATAGTGGATTCTTTCCACCATGGAGCTTCAGACGAAGTCATGGCCTCTTTATAGGTTTGTGGATCAGTTTCAACTAAACAGGTTATGAAGTCTGGCCCGAAAGATTTTTCTATTCTAAGTCTTTTGCCTCTTCTAGGTTCATAAACAGATTCATCTTCTTCTATCGGTAAAATATGGCTATAAGAAGGGACATCTAGGGGATCATCACATATCATGCGAGATTCAGATTTCAACGGAAACACATTTTTAGAAAATGTAGCATCCTTAGATTCCATAATGGTGTTCACACCAATTTCTGAGTTTTCAGAACTCACAACCATAAACCTATAAGTAGTGGTGTGTTCGGGATATCCTATGAAGACACAATCAACTGTTTTAGGTCCTATTTTAGTCCTCTTAGGTGGAGGAATAGAGACCTTGGCTAAACACCCCCACACTTTGAGGTATCCATAAGATGGTTGTTTGCCTTTCCATAATTCATACAGTGATTTGACTGATCCTTTAAGGGGCACTCTGTTCAGGATATAGCAAGCTGAGAGGACGGCCTCCCCCCACAAGTTCGCCGGTAGTCCTGAACTGATTAACATGGCATTCATCATCTCCTTAAGGGTTTGGTTTTTCCGTTCAGCCACTCCATTTGATTGTGGTGAATAAGGAGGAGTTACTTCATGAACAATGCCATGTTGTGCACAAAAGTCTCCTATAGGGATTACATATTCACCCCCACGGTCATATCTAATGGTTTTAATTTTGGTGTTCAATTGGTTTTCTACTTCTAATTTATATAGTTTAAATGCTTCTAAAGCATCATCTTTCCCTTTAAGCAAGTAAATATGACAGTATCTAGTACAGTCATCTATGAAAGTGACAAACCCTTTTTTACCACCTCTAGTTTGGATTGATTTCATATCAACTAAGTCTGAGTGAATTAATTCTAAGGGATTAGAATTTCTGTGGACATTTTTCTTAAAGAGCTTCTTTGCATATTTTGATTCTACAGAAACTTCACATTTATGTTCATATTCCAAATTTAATTTTGGAATGCAGCCAGAGTTTGCCAATTTGTTCATTGATTTATAATTTACATGACCAAGTCTACCATGCCAGATATTCAATGAGACAACAACATAAGAAGAATCAATTTTATTAACTTCAACAGAGGTTACAGATAATTTGTATAGGCCTTCAGCCTTATAGCCCTTTCCCACAAAATCCTTTCCCTTAGTGATAATCACTTTCCCAGACTCAAATACAATCTTAAAGCCTTTATCATCTAGCACACCACTTGAAACGAGATTCTTGCAGATGTCTGGTACATGTAAAACTTCATTCAATGTGAGGATTTTCCCAGAGGAGAGCTTCAGCGAAACTTTTCCTTTTCCTGCAACCTGTGCTGCAGATGAATTACCCATATAGAGTTTTTTTCCTTCTCCTACCGTCTGATAGGAGGTGAACATGTCTTTACTTCCGCAGACATGTTTGGCGCTCCAGAGTCTACCCACCAGTCTCTCACATTGGTAACTAAGTTAACCTCAGACACCGTGCCAGAAAACTCATTTTTACTACTTTCAACTAAATTTATATTTGTTTTCTTAAAATTCGCATCTTTGCGTTTTCTACAATGAATTGTCATATGGCCAGACACACCACAAACATAACATGCTCTCTTAATTTTACCAATATCAGATTTTGGTTTTTGAAAGGTACCTTTTCTTTGCGGGCCATGCTTGTACTTGTTGTGGTCCAGACTTAGAGTAGAAAATTTATGTTCGAGAACGTGAGCTTTGTTTGACATGTCTCTTGCAGAAGAAACATTCTTGTCCTTTGAACACAACAATTCTTCAACTTGGATTTTCTTACTCAATTCTACCATGGAAATTTCACCAGTTTCATGCTTTAGTCTTCTCTTGTATTCAGCCCAGGAATTTGGCAATTTTTCAATAACAGCAGAAACTTGAAATGTTTCGTCAATAACCATTCCTTCAGCAATTATTTCATTAATAATTTTTTGCAACTCCAGAAACTGATCAACCACTGATTTATCATTCATCATTTTATATTCCAGAAAACGTGCAACCAAGAATTTTTTACTTCCTGCTGTTTCTGTTTCATATTTATCTTGTAGTGCAGTCCATAGATTATAAGCATTGAAATTATCCTTAGCATTGTAAAAATCATATAGAGCATCTTCTAGGCAGTTTAAGATATGATTTTTGGCCATATAATTACTTCTCTTCCAACTTTCTAAGTCCTGTAATTTTTCAGGTTCATTCAGAGACTCATCAAACGGCTTCAGAACCATCTCATCTAGCATGTGGAAACTCAGGAAAAATAACATTTTAGACTGCCATCTTTTGAAGTCCTTTCCAGAAAATTTCTGAGGTCTGTCAACATCAGTCTTCACCATTGTTACAGAAGAAAAATTTTCAAATAATACAGATATTGAGTTAAGAATGTTAGAGAATATTCCAGTAACAGTAAGCAAACCAAACAGAAACTTGAAAGAGATTAAGGGTTAGAACAGATAACACACTTCAGACAATCACACAAGCACAGAGAGATAGAGTCACTTGTTCAACAGACTGCCCTTAACTCAATATTTGTCAGGTACACCTTTGTAAAGATGTTGCTATACCTTTAGAGATGACAAATCGAATCCAGGATAAAACCACTTGATACCAACCCAGTTAGCAAGACTCGTTGGCCCGTTGTGAACTTAACAGTAGAAGAAAAATGAAGAAATAAACTAGTGCGCAAATCAAAGCAAGAAGAGGGAAAAAGTCGTCAGGTCAGTGGCTGCGACTGGGGTAAGTAAAAATCTGACTTTTGTTTTTCTTTTAAAGAAGAAGAAGACTGTTGAATTATCAAAAGGTAAAAATCAATTAATTAAACATATTTAATTCGAGATATTTAATTAAAAAATATTTTATTATTAAACCTGATTTAATTTATAAATTCAAAACGGTAAAATACTTAACGGCACACGCAAGGGTCACACCAAGGCTCGCAACAATGCTCACGCAAAAGCACACGCAAGCTCCGCAAGCCCGCGGCCCACGGTGCTTCGGTGCGAAACACCGCACATGTGTACATTTGCCCACTAGTCCATTTCCTAAGTCCATATCCAATCCACTAGTTCTTTTTCCTTATATAAAACGTTTGTGGTAAAGAGGATAAACTTCCTCCTTGGTTTGCCCAATATGGGACAAACCAAAGGTTTCTCATTCACGAAGAAGTGAAAATGGATCGCTCTAGTTTTCCACCCCAAGTTTGGACTAGTGACCCTAAATCCCACTAAAATATATTAAATAACAAAAATCATTTTAAGTAAGAATCCATTTTTAATTCTAACATGTAGGTGGGTCATTGATTAGTGATTACCCAAGTCCAGGGCAGGTTCAACTTGAGTTTGACTGAGCTTGGAGCTGGTGAATCTAAGAACCTGATGATGTGAACCCAGATAATATAAAGTACCAAATCAACTTCTATTTCACTTACTAAAGCACTAGAAATGTCTGCAGTACATATGATGCCCATGTTGATCAACCCTAACTGATATACTAATTGTTCCAAATGTCACTATATAGCACAACTCATATAGCAAAGTGACAAAAAACCCATTAACATGAGAAGTATCATGAAACTCTATACACCCAATGAGGGATGTGGGCCCTGGGAGTTCTAATTTTAAAATTGGCCAAGTAGAACAAATTGGGTAGAATGGTGAGACCCATGTGCATTCCAATTTCAGTGTTCCTTTTCATTCATTCGGATTATACAATCATAGCCAGATACTGGAAGCCATCCAAAGTGTAAATCATGTTAAGAAACCAATATCGAAGGACAATTAGACATCATAAATCAGCATAGTTTCAGTTACGCTAACCTGCCCAGCGTTGAAATACAAGCTCTGCTACATATTTCTTCTTATATCTTTACAGTATCGAATATGCTTAGAGTGACAGACTTCCAAATTGTTTGTTCCAAACTTCATAGGAACCAAGTTCACTTGAAGAAACAGAGGGCCTCACCTCTTGTAACGAGTACTCAAAGTCCTACAAGTACAAAAGGGCAAGAGAATACCAAATTATAAATTATATTTTATGTATACAGTTCTGTTATTTACAGGTATGTACATAGACATACTAAATCAGTCACTGTCTGATATTATTTACCTGAATAGTAACTGTTCTCAAATCCTCCTTCTTCAGTTTGGTAATCTCTTTCCCTTGTCTAAGAGCCTCTCTCAATGGTCCCATGGATGCATCTTTGACCAGATTCTTCATGTCTGATCCTGAATAACCTATACTCAAAAAGAAGCTATTCAGCAACAATCTATACAAATTCAATAGCTGCTCATGGAAAGTAACATCATGACACTGAACCAGATGATTAAATACCATCAGTCATTCTGCAGATGGCATTGGTATCCTCTTCTGAGAGCTTGAACAACCCATCCTTCTCGAGTAGATTACGAATAATCCAGGCTCTCGCTTCTTCATCAGCAACAGTAAAATATTATAGGGATGCTCACAACTTGCAAGAGTTTAACAAGCTGGGTGTAGTCATGAATTTTTACCAGCAGAAGGTAGAGGAATATAGAGGCGCTTTGTGAGTCGCCTCCGTGCGGCTTCATCCAGCTCTTGAGGTCTATTTGTTGCACCTGAGAAAGAAATATTAGGGTTAGAATGATGATACAAGGATAATGTTTTGTGAAATGTGCATAAATAAGGCTTCATCCAGCTCTTGAGGTCTATTTGTTGCACCTGAGAATGAAATATTAGGGTTAGAATGATGATACAAGGATTATGTTTTGTGAAATGTGCACAAATAACAGTTTACGTGCTGCAATTTTAATTCAAAGAAGGTTAGAGTTGATTTACGTGCAAAAATGGGATATCCACAAATTCAGCAATTACCTATAAGAAGAATTTGCTCACTCCCACTATCAAAGCCTTCCATTTCAATAAGAAACTGTGTTTTAAGTCTTCTACTTGACTCGTGTTCACCTTCTGATTTGCGCTGCAATGGTACATGGCATTCCAGTTAAATTGTCTTTGTTACTGAGATGCAAGATGATTAATTTCAGAGGAAACCAGGGTTGCCCATCTAGTAGAACAAAGGCAACCACAAACAGCATGGATTAACATAGTGCACAATAAGAAGGAGAAACATTGTATCCCATGTAGGAAATCTCCTACACCAAAAACCATGTAGGAAATCTCCTGCACCAAAAACCAAACTGAATCAATGATACTTAATCTGTACAAGATTTTGTAGTAGACCAAGCTTCATATGCAACAAACTCATGTAAGGTACACAGGCCAATAGGCATTTTGTCAACCCTAAGAATGCAATCAATTTGGGATTCTTTCATCTTATATAGTTGATGATATATGGCACAAATTTCTCCGATGAGACATTTCAATAAGTCACGCCTCCATACTTGTATCTCAAGCATTGCAGTATTTCATGGGTGGAGACTGATTGGACAAACCATACCTGAGAAAGAAGTGAATCTATTTCATCTACAAATATAACAGCAGGCTGACGGCAACTGGCAACCCCAAAAAGAGCCCTCACTAGCTTTTCACCCTCTCCTATCTGCATTCACTAGTCAATATATTAAAGTATGAATGTGCCAGTACAATAAATCAGGAAGATATTAGCTTATACTTAATCACAAAACACACCTACACAACTAGTGATGAGTTATTGTCCTCGGTAAGCAAATGAATAACCTTGGTGACAGAATATTACTAATCCCTAAATTCATTTTGGTTTAAAGACTAGCCTGTACAAAAGATGCACTGGATCTCATCAAGCAAGGTTAGCGCCTAGGTGTAATAGACCACATGGTACATGGTAATAGTTCACCACCAAGTGGAAGTCTGGAACATCTGAGTCTATTTTGAAAAGCACGTGAAGGAATCACTATTACAGCATTTTCAGCAACATGTTCCTTGACTGTTACAGTCTAACCATTAACTTCGAAAATGTCAAGAGGTGTCAAAAACTACTCTGGAAAGAAAAGACATTAAAGATAGAAATAAGAAACACACACATACCCATTTGCTTGTCAAGGAACTTGCTGAAATGTAGAAGAAGGTTGCTTTTGCTTCTCCAGCAATAGCTTTACCAATCATTGTTTTACCTGTCCCCTAACACAGGGTATATACTCAATAAATACAGCGAAATTTACCGAACAAAGCAGCAGGGCCAGTGCCCAAGTTCCGTCACTACTTACAGGAGGACCAAAGAGAAGAAGACCTCTTCCTGGAGAACGACAACCTTTAAATATGTCAGGACGCAATAAAGGCCATATGACCATCTCAGTAACACATTTTTTGGCATGCTCCAAGCCAGCTACAGTAGAACCAGATAATCAGAAGTCTCTAAAATGAATATATTGTGGGAGAAACTATCACAGAACTAGATATACTGTAATTTGATTACCTATATCATTCCAACGAACATTCGGATCACGGTCCATTATTTCATTACTAACATGTTCAAGAAGACGAGGTTCCAAATTTCTTAACTTCTCAGGAAGCTCCCCACCAGGTCCACATAAAATTTCCATGCTAAAAACAACATATACAATAAGTCGAAAGTATAAAATGACTCGCGACCTGCAACTTCAGTAGGTGAATATTTAACAGCAAAACTACGTGAAGTCTTTTTCCCATAAAGAAAGGAGGAAAGAGACATCTTGAATCCATAACTAACCATTTCTTTGTTGCATCATCCAGAGCATCATCACCCTTCCCACCAGAAATGCGTGAATTTATATGGCCAATGTCAGATCCATTAGATCTGATAGGAGGAACAAAATTACCACGAATTCCACGGCGTTGAAGACCACTGGATCTTGCGCCGTAACCTCTGACGCTTGAATTATCACTCGGTGAGCCTATTGAACTATGCTTTTGTCTTGCATCCATTTCCTATAGAAGATAATGGATAGTGATTGAGCACCTCAAAGAACAAAGTCAAGAGTATATACGAAATTGAAAAGAAGTAAGCACCATGGATCTTAACCATTAAGCATCCAATCCATATCTTTGTCCATGAAAGAAAACAAATTCAACAATAAATATCGAAACATTCAACAGCAAAAATCTCGCAAGAGTAAAGTGAGTACCATTTTTGCCCGTGCAGTAACAAATGAATTGTTAGAAACATCTATTTCTTCATTCTGTGATGGAGGTATCTCAATTACATCTTTGTGGTTGCTAACATCCAAATGCATTATTTTCGTACCCAAACTGTTTGGATGATTGTTTTCATCCTCGTCAACCAGCAAATATTTAGAGAAATCGTCCCTCTTCTGATGGTGATACTGTTCACAGGGATGAACGTTTTCTGAGATGCATTCGGCTGAGCTGTTATATTTGGTGTTCAGGAGCTTCTTGTATGAATTGTTATTTGCATTGTGGGTCTTGCCACCATATAGGGATGCCAACTTTGTCTGTATCATAACTTTTGAGTTCTTGCTACTGAAGTTACCATTTTGCCTGTCCAGTTGCCCCACCTGAGACACTTGCTGCCCATTACCATTGCTGGATACTGGAAAAGCACTTTGGTTGCCATTTACTAATGGGCGAGAAACCTGAAGATATGGATGTGAGTCAAAGAATACAGATCGTAATGAGATATTTATTTCCGGAAAACACACCGGAAATTCGTAACTGTAGACGCTATGTTATTCAAGCAATAAACTAGCTAAAACCCTTGCTTCCAGTAGTTTACAGAAACAGAAACTCAGAGGAATTTCAAACATTTGTGCAGCAGTCTTCAGTTAGAATGTCTATGATTGATACAGCGTAAACACACCTCAACATTCATTTGCACAATTTTGGTGTAAACTTTAGTTACACTAACGCTAATAACACTATCCTATTAGAAATATAAGTGTTTACATATCACTAAAGAACTGGTAGACAACAATAGTAAGCTACTAAATTACCCCTCGGAACCTAGATTACGATAATTTATAAGTAACTAACAATAACAAATTTCAAAAAAGTAACCAAAATGCTGAGTACTCCAATATCCATATACATACCGATGGATCAGAACTACTTGTTTTGTACTTCTGAATAAAAGCTTGAAATTGCTTTGATTGTTCAACCTTCTCTATATCAATATCTCCTCGTTTCACAAACACTGGACCTTGTTCAATTTTTGCTTGTTCAAATGCCTGACTGAAATACATAAACATATACTTAATCACCACCACACTTCTATATCAAATACGAAGAAATAAACACAAAATCGAATTCAAATGAGCTAAATCCCCATCACTTCGAAAATTGTTTACCCTCACTAATGAATTCCCAAATCAATTCAACAAATTTCAAATTTAACTCATCAAAATATACACTAACGAGTTCTGATTCAAATTCTAGGGTTTTACAATCAGAATCGAGAAGAGTTAGAGAACTAACCGATCCGACTCGTCAGCAAGAGATCGATTCGCAATATCAACCTTTGACCTAACTTCTTGACGAATAGGATGAATAAAAGCATTATCAAGATCATTTTTAGAGTGTGAATCAAGAAATCCAAGTAAGCGAAGACCTAAGATTTGTGCCGCTGAGAAATCTTGTCTTTCTAGGGCACGATCAACACCGAATAGAAGTGATTGTAATCTCTTCAAGTTTGAATCCATTTCTTTTCTCCAATTACTACTACTACTATTCTCTTCGACTTTTTCAATTTTCTCCATTTTCGAACTTGCTAATGGTGATGGTCGGTTTAAAAAATAAATACAGAAGGAGTTCTCGCTGAAATGTTTCCCGCCAATTTTTTCACTGTAATATTACGAGTTTTATCACGACTGAATCTCTAACACTGTTGTTACGAGTTTTATACAGCGGAAACTACTCTCAAACATTTTTTGAATTTTACCTTTTCAAAAATTCATTCGAAGACCTTTTAATTGTAGAAATTTCATTAAAACGCCTATTATTTCAAAAATTATTAAAAAAGTTAACACCAAAATGGTTAAAGTAAAAGCCTACAACAAAAAAAATAAAACTTATGTATTGATGTGTCTGTTAGCAAAAGACACCAGAAAGTTATAACAATATTTATGTATTGATGTGTCTGTTAGCAAGTCAGCAAAAGACATTTGGGTCTGTTAGCAAAAGACACCAGATTAATTCATATCCCAAACATAGTGTTTGTTATCCCAATGTGTCTTTCTTCGATTTAGATGGTTGGCAGGTGTTAGTACCTGCAAAATAACCACAAGGATATTAATCAAGGAGTATAATGAAATTCAGTAATAGCCAAGGAAAAAAAATCAATGTCAATAATAGCCAAGAAAGCTAGAACCGCTAAAGTAGCTAAAGTTGTGATGAATCCCGTCATACACATTATGGAATTCAGAAATTATCATTTTCTAAAACTGCATCCTTGTTTGGTCCCTGGACTCTGTGTTTTTGTCTTAGATTTTTATAAAACTAAGAGGTACTAGTACCATTATCAGTTACAAAAGATGTGAATGCATTGTGTTAAAAATTGTTCAATACTATACGGTAAGCTCATTTTTTTTATTACAGAAGATACTCTTTCTGTAGTAGTTGTGTTAACCATATATTCATTGATGTCCTTTGGAATCTCATAACAGGAGATGTCCCTAGAGTGAACGGTCAGTTGGCAGTTTCTCGTGCTTTTGGTGACAAGAGCCTCAAATCACACTTGAGTTCAGATCCCGACATACAACATGCAGACATCGACTCTTATGGCAGTAATAGCCAAGAAAACTAAGAGGTACTATTAATAGCCAATGTCAGATATGAAAAATGTCAGGTCCTTGAACAAGTTTCATTAACAGCCACCTATACAATATACCTACAATGTACATTCAGTTAATTCTTAGTCACAATGACTTGCACTTGGCATAAGCCATAACATTTCCTCAATCTAAATCATCTCTACTGGTCTGAGCCCTGTCGTTTAAAATTTCAACAAAACAGTTGGACCACAATTATTTAAGTAATTGTTGTCTTAAAGTTCTATGATGCTACTGGTACTAGGTAATTTACATTACAACTCTCACGAGCACTTCGATAACACATCAATATAAACATGTAAAAGACGACAAATTAGACGTAAAGGTCATATATCTTCATATAAACGAAGAACTGTTTTATAAGGATGTTTTTACCTGATTTCCCCAGAAGTCAGTACCCTAGGCTTCTTCAAAAGGATTTGATTGTAGTCTGGCCTTGATGTCTGCATTCCAATCAATACAACAGCACACATTAGAAGCTTAATGATTCACATGTCTATGCGGTACAAATGCACGTTCAGGAATGTAATAGCAGCCAATTTCCATACAATGGCGACATTCTTGGATACTCTATAGTTTAAGCAATAACCTGCTGATTATATCTTCCCTATTCAAATATGGTGCATTTCTAGTTTCTTCCATTTCTGTAAGAGTTAACCTAAACTAAAAACTAAACCTTAATGAATTTAAGAAAACCCCCAAATATGTTGTTCAGAACCCTAATCTCCAATTTGTAATGAATCACTCCAAGCAGAAACAGAAACCCTAAACTCCAAGTAGTTGAGCATTATTTGAAAACCCCTAAATTGAAAGATGGAAAAAGCAGTACCTTGAGTGTAGAAATGGCTGATGAGCAACTCTTGAAGTAAAATGCTTAAACCTTAAACTCTTTAACATCTGATATGCCGTACCTGACTACCTTCTAGGATTCCAACAACAATAGCTGAGAAGAAGAAGAAGCTGATGATGATGTGCGAACAAGAATAGTTAGTGTAAGACGATGATGATGAACAGACGATGATCAAATGGTATAAGCCAGGGAGAAATTTCCTCTAGCCTTAAAAGACAACAGACGAACAGAATAAAGAATGAATGATAAGCGGCTAAGCAAGGGAGAAACATCAGACATTAGGTAAGTTTTTAGGTTTACATCATACGGCCTATATTACAAAGATCTAACGGCAAATAATATTCGGTTTAAACCGACTCGGTTCGGTTCGGTTTTAGGGGTGGACCAAAACCGAACCGGGATCAACCGGTTTTCTTAAATCTATAACCGTTGATTATCATTAGATTTTCGGTTCGGTATTTTAGTGGTACGGTTCGGTTCGGTTTACCCGGTTTTTTGGTTTTCTGTGCAGCCTTATCCACGCCATTAAAAGTTTTCAAAGAGATCTACATAGTGGATATAAAAAACAATAGCAAGTTTATCATTTAGAAAAATATCGGAAGTGATAATATTTTTAGGTATATATATTGTTTTAGTGGATGCATAAAGAGAATTACTGGATTCATGAACCAAAATATAGTTATATAATTTGTTATCAATCCTCTGTGGTGGTTGCATAGTTCGTTATGCATATTTTTTATTTAGAATGTTATTTTCTAGGTACACATCGTTTAGTGGACACATGAGCTAAAATGTGGCTGCTTAATTTATTATGCATCCTCGGTGGTGGCTGCATAATTCGTTATGCATTATTTTATTTTATATTAAATGTTATAACTCTATACAAAAGCTTTTTAGTGGATGCATAATTTTATTACGCGTCTTTTGTGGCTGTTGCATGATTCGTTACGCATCCTTTTAGAAGTGGTTGCATCATATGTTATGCAGTCGACGGAATGGCTGCATAATGGTTCTGCATCCACTAATTGACGTTTGTGACTAAAAACAATCACCTCCGAATTTGTCGTAAAAAAAAAGAAACTTGATATTGTTTTTTGTATTTTTTGTGTAGATCTCTTTGAAAGCTTTCCAACGAGATAAAATTTGTAAAATTCTGACGTGCGGTTTATTAGATATGTCATTTTCTAATTTGCTTTCCCATTAAACCCATGACGGATTATTTTTTTTTAAATAGATGCATAACGAGTTATACAGCCACTTTACTGAGGAGAGAGAAAATCTAATATTTATTTGTTATACTTATACATATAAAACATATTAATGGTACTTGTGTCTTGTTTCTCTCTTTTCATAATTTCAAATTGTAAGGGCATCGCTCGGTTGAACTCACAAGTATTGATATGTCAAGCTTGTTGCAATGTTAGATGACCAAACTATATATTGATTTATAGTCCACTACAGTCAGTCTCGAACTAGGATTAGAGCACGGTAGTTGAGTATCAGAAATCATCGAATACTCTCGAAGATTGAAAATTGAAGAACAACGAAGACATTTGCGAGAACTTCATCAACAAAGGTATGTCAAGACCGACTATCTTATTTACTCATTATTTCTACCATTCTATCTTCTGAGACGATGTCCTATGGATTTTTTAGAGCACTGCTTGGTTGAATCGACCAAGTGTTGCTATGTCAAGTTTAGTTCCAAAACTCAAAGTCACTTGAGTAGATTACTAAAGTCAACTTCGTTAGGTTAGACTAGGATCATAGAATGTTGAGACTTTCTCTAGTTACTCTTGAAGACCTGAAGACGTATTGAAGACAAAACGAAGACACCATCCTTCAGTTCAAGGTTAGTAACTATAAGACTTGACTTAATCCATTTCTATTTATTGTTCATACAAGTCTGTGTTCATTGAAAACATAACAATTGAAGTTATTTTTGTTACAAAAGGTATGATATACATAGTTGCTTCGATAGATTAAAGTATATATTGAGTTAGGAATAATAGTTTATCTATAGACTTCGTTGATTATGACATTGAACTAATTGGTAACCTGTTGTTATTTAGTGTATTGAACTTCCGGGTGAATCCAAACCTTATTAAATATGTTTGAAAGCAATACGAGAAACATAGTATAAGGAAGTATACTTATGAAACTTTGTTTCAGAGTCGAAATAAGGTTCAGGACCAATCCCAGGATCGATCCCTTGAGCAGGACCGATTATTGGTGAAGGACCGATCCCTTGAGCAGGATCATCCTATGACCAATCCTGAGAAAATTTGACTTCTGTTTACTTTTCGATCAGTTTGTTAATCTTCACGTGTTTGTACAGATATCGAGTTGTGAATAAGTTAGATTAGAAAGTTCATTAGAATGTCGACATACTGATTTGAAAATATGCTAAACTCTATTTTCCTAATGTTTAGTAATACACCTTTGATACTCAAGGCAAGATCCCAAGATATCAATTTTTCAGTATCATATTTGATATTTATATGATTTCCATTCTCATAGGTTTGCATATATCTAGCAAACTATATTAGTAAAGTACATGTTATGTGCTAGCTAATCATAGTTGTCAGAATAAGAGTGAGATCGATTATGAGTTGGATATTACTTTGCGTTTACAAATTTGGAAAATATATTATTAATGCATATTTGAAAATTTTCAAAATTGGTAAATAAATTATTTCCAATTAATTCCCTGGTCATAACACTATAAATATGGAGTCTTATATTCTTACAAACTCATCCCAGAATACACTTTATGTGAGTATGGAAAAGTCAACTTGTTAAAGAGATATGAGTAATTTAATTAAGTGAAACATCTTGCGTTGCTTTTTGTTAAAGTGTTCTTTGGGATTAAGAAGTCTATAGTTTTACTATTGGTACAAGGCTAGATTGTTTGTTAGTTTTCAGTTGATTTTTTGTGTTTGAACTAACGGTGTAGTCATCTTCAATAAATCAAACTGTGTTGTGTGATTGCTTTAATTTTTGTATTATAATTGTTATTATAATTAAGTAAATGGGTCAACTAGATACTCCGACGAGCAAATTGGAAGCACGGGCAACAAGGAAACTTCCTTATCAACCTTTGAATCCTAGAGAGAATGTCAATGCTATTGAATTAAGAAGGGGAAAGCATAGAGAAACCATTAACACCACCAGAATCATACGAACCTTTTTTAGACCAAGAAGTGGATGAAATAGCCCCTAGAAAGACTGATATGGTAACAAATTCTAAATCTGAACCTCTTGTTTCCACTAATGTCACTCCTCCACCTTTTCTAGTAGGTCTGCAAAGTCACAGAAGGAGAAAGAGAGATTTTGAACATCTTCAAAAAGGTCCAAGTGAACATACCTCTTATTGAAGCAATAAAACAAGTTCATCGTTATACAAAGTTCTTGAAGGAATTGTGCACTAACACGCACAAATTGACCGGTAATGAAGTAATGAGTGTTGGGGAGAATACTTCAGCATATCTGCAAAAGAAACTCTCACCTAAATTGAAAGATCCCGGTAGTTTCTTTATACTACGCACAATTGGTAATACCAGGTTTCAATGTGCTTTGCTAGACTTATGAACATCTACTAATGTTATGTCCGCTTCAATTTATGAATCTTTAAATCTTGGTCCTCTTAAGGATACAAGTATTATTATTCAACTTGTTGATATGTCTAATACTTACTCAAAAATGGGTTGTAAAGGATGTTTTGGTGCAGGTTAACAAGCTCATTTTTCCTGCATACTTTTATGTTCAGGACATGAGGGATGAAGATTCATCCTCTTATACTCCTTTGTTGTTGGATAAACCTTTCATGAGAACTACTAAAACTAAGATTGATGTATGCAAAGGCACCTTAACTATGTATCTGATTGGTTTTTTAACTCAATAAATGTTATCATAATGGTACAAAAAGTGATGTAGAAATGAGTGATGAGCTTAAGGAAGCTATTTTCTCTCTTAACTCATTACAAGAACTTTCACCTATGAATGGAGTTTTTTATGTTTTATTACCTTGTACTGATGAGAAACTTCTAACGTCAATTTTTCACGCACCTATCCTTGAATTGGAACTTCTTCCAGATCACCTAAAATATGTGTATTTAAGTGATAAAGAAGAGTTATCGGTGACTGTTGCCAAAGACCTTACCGAGGTACAAGAAGAAAACTTGTTCGAGTGCTAAGATAACACAAGTCTGCCATTGGGTAGACTATTGTCGGTATCAAGGGAATCAGCCCTTTATATGTATACACCGAATATTTCTTGAGGAGTGGGGAAAACCTACAATAGAACCTCAAGGTCGCTTGAACCCTCCGATGATGGAAGTAGACAAGAAAGAAATCATGAAATCGTTGGATGCATGGGTTATATATCCCATATTCGATAGCAAATGGGTAAGCCCGGTTCAAGTCATTCTAAAGAAGCCCAATATCACGACAGTGAAAAATAAAGACAATGACCTAGTTCTTACTAGAATTCATACCGATTGGAGAGTTTGCATTGACTATCAAAAGTTTAATTCTACCACCCGAAAATACCATTTACCCTTACCATTCATTGCTCAAATGCTGGGAATTTGGCAGGACACTCTCACTATTGTTTTCTTGATGGTTTTTTAAGGTATAATCAGATTGTAATAGCTCAAGAAGATCAAGAGAAGATAACTATTACTTGTCCTTTTGGAACACTTGCTTTTAGACGTATACCATTCGACTTATGTAATGCTCCCACCACTTTTCAACGTTGTATGATAAGTATATTTTCATATTGTGGAAAACATCATAGAAGTGTTTATGGATGACTTTAGTGTGTATGGTAATTCTTCTGATAAGTGCTTAGACAACCTTACACTCATACTTAAAAATATATATAAATAAATCTTGTGCTTTATTGGAAAAGTGTCACTTTATGGTAGATCATGGTATTGTTGTATGCCATATTGTATCCTTTAGAGGATTAGAAGTTGACAAAGCTAAGATATATCTGATTAAAAACTTACAATACCCCACAACTATGAGGGAGGTTCGTTAATTTCTTGGCCATACAGGTTTTTATAGGAGGTTCATCGAGGATTTCTCCAAGATTGCAATGCCCTTGTGCAGAATTTTGTAGAAATGAATTACCTTTGATTGTGACAAGGAATGCAAGAAATATTTTGACTGCTTGAAATAGTTGTTGACTAACGCATCAATTATCAAGCCACGGACTGGAGCAAGCCCTTTGAGTTGATGTATGATGCTAGTGACTCTGCCGTTAGAGCCTTGTTGGGACAATTGGATGGTAAAGTTCCATATGCCATTTATTATTGTAGATGGTGGAATTTTAAAAGAGAGAAAAATGGTAAGTTTATCTATCTCGTATCAGAAACACTTAATTTACAAATTTATTGATGTCCCGTATCAGAAATATAGAGCATAAATATCTTGGGGACCCACCTTCTTAGTGCTCAAGAATAGGAATCCCTGGTCCTCATGGACTATGCCTTGCTCGGATCACATGGTCCCAGGGACCATGTCTTGGTCGGTCACGACCATTATCCCTTGTTTGTGTCACGTCAGCCTTGTTCGTGTCATCCTTGTTTACTTCAGTCTTGTTCACGTTAGCCATGTTCATGTCATCCATGTTCATCCTTGTTCACGTCAACCTTGTTAAGTCATGTATTGACCAACCTAGCCTTGTTGGTCACGTCCTCGAGGACCATGCTCTGCTTGACCAAGTTATCCTTGTTGGTCACGTTCTCGAGGACCATGCTCTGCTCGGCCAAGATAGCCTTAGTTATGTCCTCGGAGACCATGCTCAGCTTATCCAAGCTATCCTTATTGGTCACATCCTCGAGGACCATGCTCTGCTCGTCCAGGATAGCCTTGGTCACGTCCTCGAGGACCATGCTCTGCTCGACCGAGCTATCCTTGTTGGTCACGTCCTCAGGGACACGAAGTTCATGCTTTCCCCTTTTAAGTGCATGATAAGTGCATAATTTATACATTTTAAGTATCATTTCATTATACTTATTTGCTAGATTTTGTGTGAATTACCGTGTGTTAGTATTACTTTTCTAGTTTTTGTGTTTTATTAGGTTACATCTCTGAAACAAGTGAAATGGAGCTTTACAAGACAAGAATTGCTAAAGACCCAGAGGGACTCAGTCTATTCCAGTATTTCTACCCTCCATCTTGTAGATAATTCAATTACGAATCCAACGGCGAAAGAACGAGGTCATTCTGACTTCGTATGAGAAAGTTATGGGCAAAAAGATGATTTAAGCTTATCGGTTTCGTGAGACTGACAATGGGATAGTTCAATAGAAGACTGCTAAAGGCACCAACCATTCCGTTAAGGGCTGTCGCTCATTTAAGTGATAAGGACAACTGCACTACTACTTGGGGCTGCCATAATTCAAACTTAATTAAAAGCGCCAACATTGTGGCTAAGGGACATTTTCATCTTCACCGAACAGAGAAGGTGTTTTGCTTCCATGATAATCACGACAAGGTCTGAGGCTGTGATGAGTCGATCATGGGAGATGAAGTGCAGTTAAAAATGGGATGGCAGTGAAGATGGTGGGAGTTGCTAGAGTTAATGCCATTGACAGTTGTTTATAAGGTGGAGCTGTAGACGTTCAAGCTCATTTCTTTTGGTCTGTGAGTTTGTTTACAAGGTTTGGGGTTCTTATGGTGAAGAGCTGGGAGTGATGGAAGTTTGGTGCTGGTCCGGAAGGAATGAACTCGATGGCAGAGCTCAAGTTGCCGGTGATAATGTGATGGTTGTTGTCGATGATGTGTATTGGCAGGTGAGTGATAGTTGTTGGCAGTGATGATATGGAGAAGTATGGAGTTGTGGTCTCGATCGAGTAATAGCAATGAAGAAACTTGTCATGGATCTGTGATGGTGGAATAGGGCCTGTAATGGTGATGGGAGCTTGATGGGTTGTCTGGCAGTTGATGGCTCGAGTAGTTAATGGAAGTTAATGGTTGATGGGAGTGAGCAGAGACGCTGTGAGCAATGATGGAACTCGAGTTTATGGACTGTTTACGTGATGAGCTCGAGAGAAGAGGACAATGGTCTGTGATGATCGATGGTTCTGAGATACAAAGGAGAATGAAGTTGATGGTTATATGTATTGTAGGCAGTTTGTTGGAGTTATGGCAATGATGAAAAGAAAAAAACAAAGTCAGTTGGAGAGTTCACTGTCGAGTCTGGTGGAGTGTAATATGGCAGTTAGGAGAAGTGAGGCGCAAGTAATGAGAGTTTCTGCCGAGAAGTCAGGGAAGAGGAAATCGAAGGATATGAGACTTGAGCGGCAATCTAGGTGAGGCTGTTAGCAACGATAGATTTCTGACGTGAGAGAGAGTTAATTACTGGTGATGGTTGTGATTGTTTGAGCTTAAACCTTGTTTCACAAGGAAAGTAAGATAGTCAGTGGTGGGATAAGGCTTATTAAGGATTCCTAATTAGATTGGAACTCTATTATGGGCGGTCATTAACTCTATAAATAGGGGACGTTCACAGATAGAAAAGGGATACCTGAACACAGACAGAGACAGAACATTCAGAAGAGACTTTCGGACAGAATTGACGAAGTCGAAGGAACACTGAAAAGGGGTTAGTTTGTCCTATTTTATTAATTAATTTTCATGGTTTTTAAGAAATCCATGTTGGGTTAATTCTTTTGTTAGGCCGAAAGGATGAACTTGTAGAGATGATTTTTATTTGTGTTTCGAAACTAGGGTTTTTAACTGTATGAACTAAATATTATTAATTTGTCTCTCTCTTAACGTTTTACCGTCTCGATGATTTTTCATGTTCTATGCCACGTATAGTTCATTGTTTGATTAGTAGAAGGACTCGTTGAAACCTCGTATTAAATCGTTTTATGAATAATCTTTGACTTTTTATGCCCCGTATACTTGGTACTTTCGAGATTCTACCTTAGGTTGAGGACAAACAATTCTTTTCGAAAATTCTTTCTTTAGTGCTTAATTAAAAATCTTCCGTGTATTAGTAGCTAGATTTGATACTGTACATGAGTAAAATTGAGACCCTATGTGACGAACACAATTAAATCCTAATCTACGACGGGTTCCCGGAACCTTAACATTTTCCTCGTACTGTTTTTAAAACTTTATTAAATAATTTTAATTCATTAGTTAATTTAATTCTTTATAAATAAAACCTAAAGAAAAATATTTTAATCCAAACTCCTCGTGGGAACGAACCGTATTTGTTATTGTCTACATCTTTCGACACTGTGCGCTTGCGGTAAAACAAAGTCGGTTTTCCGACGCATCAGTGCATGCTAACCTTACTTTTCCTCGAGAGCATATCGCCAATCCTATGCTCAGTTTTTGAGAACTCTTACATAATCTTGACTCTTGACTCTTCCAAGCTTGTGCCATTCCCAAGCTTAATGCTAGTCACCATTTTCACTGAGGCTAGGAAGTAAGCCCCACAACCCAAAGCGCCGAAGAACAAATTGAATTTGCTACAAAATCTCTGTGCACATCTAGGCTTGTTGCTTCCAAGTTTGTGTCATTTCCAAGTATCACCCCTTCCAAGCTTGTTCTCAAACATGCGCACATCCAGGCTTCCAATCTTGTGTCATTTGCAAGCATGCACACGTCTAGGCTTATCGCTTCCAAGCTTACGCACTTCCAAGCTTAGACTTACTAACCTTACTAGACGTAACACTATTATTCGAAAGAGTCATTCACAGACCCAACCATCAAACATACGAAACATCAAACGTGTCATAGGGGGATACTCATCGGGGTATTGTTCTGGGTTTATAGTATGTGAGGTGTAACTAAACACCCACGAAGAGAAGGAATTAAATGGAAATTTTACTATATGAAAGAATAATGAACATTACAATTACGAGGATTCTCCCAGCCATAATGGGAATTATGGTTTCAAGAGTTATGCCATCAATAATGGGAATATTCGTAATCAAGTTCTCCCCCTTATTATCTCTTCATATTTTCCACTTACTATGAGATAAAGAGTTAAAACACTATAAATATGAGACTTCTTCTATTTCCAAAATACAACACACAAGCCAGAGAGAACAAGTTGGTGAAAGCTTATAAGACTGTTGTAAACTACTTCGTCTTCTCTACTTGAACTCTACCATAGAGATTGAAGTTCTCCGACTGGAACTACTAAGCTCTGATCTCATCCTTCCCTGCTTCCTTCGCCAAGATCAACCTTTTTTCCTCCTCTGTGACCAAAGTAAGGCTTGAACAACCATTTTCTTGGTTTAGGCTAGCCTTGTATGATGTTGGTCTCTTGTATTCTTACGATTTACCCTTTCACCCTTTTATTTGTTTTTCACCTAAAAAAATTATGCTTCTAGAACTTTCAATGGTGTACAAATCAACTACTCCACCATTAAAAAGAGCTCTTGGACATAGTAGTTGCGTTAGAGAAGTTTAAATCTTACTTGATGGGGTACACAAGTCATTTTTTTCAGACCATGTTGCACTTCGGTACTTGCTAAAAAAGAAAAATGCTAAGCCAAGAATCATAAGGTGGATACTTCTTTTTTATAAGTTTAACATTCAGATCAAGAACAAGAAGGGAAGTGAGAATACATTAGCTGATCATCTAAGCATATTGGTTGTTTCCGAAGAAGCGATTTGTTTGAAAGATAGTTTCCCTAATGAGCAATTCTTTACGTTCGATGGTACAACTACATGGTATGATGATATTGTAAACTACTTAACGGGAAAAGTACCTAGTACTATGTCTACTTTTCAGAAACACGAGCTCAAGAAAGTTGTCGAGTAATATACATGGGAAGAACTTTATTTGTGGAAGCATTGTCCTAATCTAATGATCCAAAGGTGCTTTCTAGAATATGAGTTTCAATCTATTCTAAATTTTTGTCATTCGTATGCTTGCGGGGGCAATTTTGGGTCCAAGAGAACGACATCAAGGTCCTTGAGAGTGTTTTCTACTGGCCCAATTTAATTAAAGATGCATACTTGTTTTGTAAGTCTTGTGATATATGCAAACGAACTAGCAATCTAGGTGCTAGAAATCAAATGTCACTAACACCAATTCTCCCTGTAGAGATATTTGATGTGAGGCATCAGTTTTATGGGGCCTTTTGTGAATTTGTATGGGAATGTTTATATACTTCTTGTCGTTGATTATATTTCTAAATGGGTAGAGGCTAGAGCCACCAAAACTAATAATTCTCAAGTTGTTTGTGAGTTTGTGAAGGAACAATTTTTTTCCAGATTTGGCAAACCTCTTGTGGTGATTATCAATAGAGGTTCCCATTTTCATAGATCCTTTCACGCTCTCCTAAACAGGTACACCATTACTTATAAGGTTGGAAAACCGTATCATCCGAAAACAAGTGGATAAGATGAAATTTCCAACCGTGAGATAAAGTCCATCCTAGAGAAGACGGCTAACACTACAAGGAAATACTAGAGTTTGAGACTCAATGCTGCTTTATGGGCGCACCAAACAACATACAAGATGCCTATTAAAATGTCCCCTTTTAGGATGATTTATAGTAAGCCTTTTCATCTTCCCGGAGAACTTGAACGCAGGGTTTATTATGCCATCATGATGTGCAATATGGAACTAGATGCCGCTGGAAACAAATAAAGCTTCAACTCAATAAGTTGGAAGAAATATGCAATGATGCGTATAAGAGCTCATGCATTTACAAGGAGAAAATAAATCTTTTCATGACTTATCGGAAAAGTTTTTTTTTATTAGTTTTTTTATTTCATTATCGTCTTAAGTTGTTTTCTAGTAAACTTAGGTCCCGCTGGGTTGGACCATTTGTTATTACTAATGTGTTCTCTTATGGTGCAATTGTTATTTCTAGTCCTAAAACAAAAAAAAAATCAAGGTGAACGGTCATCGAGTGAAACCATATTATGAGCATTTTGTTATGGATAATCAATAAGTCATAAGGATGAGTGATTTACCCTCTCTAGAGGAGTAATTGGAGATGAAATTCAGGTTAAAGACGTTAAACTAAGCTTTAGATGGGAGACAACCTATTTGATTGGTATTTTTATCCCTTTATTCTTGTATTTTTTTATTTTTGCATCATATTAGGATTTTCCCATCTTGAATTCTACATTGAGAACAATTTAAAGTTCAAGTGTATGGGGAAAGTAAGTTATGAGTGGTGCAGCTGGAACATGATATTTTTGCAATAGTGAAGACTACCTATGTGTGTGTGTGAGGCATAAAAACCTTTCAAATTAAGTTTCTTAAAGCGTTTTCATATGCGTTAACTCCGAGTAGAATGATGAGTTAATCACCCTCGCACCATTTCAACACTATTTTGATCTCTATTGTGTTATTTATTGTCAATCATGGAGATAACATCAGAATTACGAATAAACCTCATCCTTGTAGTCTTTAATGCTAGAAATCTTTGTCCATTAAAGCGGTATACAATAGAAACGGTACCCAACGTCATCAACAATGCAAGGAAATATCATTTTCAAAGAATTTTGAAGAAATAAATGGTATGGAACAACGAAAGTGAAGTGAAGATATAAGACTTTTAAGTTTTGTATAATAGAAACAATGTCTAGATGTGAAGTAGGTGCGAAGTTCCTTTCCTAAATTGAATAAACAAAAAAATCAACAGAGAGAATTTGATAAAGTTTTTGAAAAGAAGAAATATATGAAGAAATGCTTCAAAAAGACAAGAAAAGTGAAGAAAAATGTGAATTTTGAAAGTAATACTGGTACAAGTACAAGTATGAAGAAAGAAGCGGTAAAGTTCCTTGTTCTCATAGTCATACATAAGAAGAAAAATTCAGAAATATCTTGATAAAGACTTATATACAATAATAAATCTATAAGAAATGAAGAATATGTGCAGGAAGTTTCTCATTTTAGAAGTGTGGTATCAATGAAGATTCAAATAACAAGTGTAGAGAGAAGAAAATTTGTCGGGTATCAATTTTAGAACTTATCGAAGTTTCTTTGTTATATTGGAAGATGTCAAAAGAGAGATATCTGCAATCCATGTGAGAAGATGTGTGAGCATTTCCATCTCTACTATATGATTGCATTTTATTATTCTAGAGATCTTTATAAAAAAATATTAGTTTGATGATATTATTAATTTATCAGAAATTAATTTAACGAAGTCTAGTGTATCATAATATTATATAAATTAATCTGCAATAATATATAAATTAATCTGCGATAAATTAATAACATCACTAAACTAACATTTTTTTCTAACGATCTCTAGGATAATAAAAGACAATCATATAACAGAGAGGGGAATGCTCACCCATCTTCTCACCTAAATTGCAGATATCTCTCTTTTGACATCTTCCAATATAACAAAGAAACTTCGATGAGTTCTAAAATTTATAGCCAGACAAATTTTCTTCTCTCTGCACTTGTTATTTGAATCTTCATTGATACCGCACTTGTAAAATGAGAAACTTCCTGCACATATTCTTAATTTCTTATAGATTTCTTATTGTATATAAGTGTCTATCAAGATATTTTTGAAATTTTCTTCTTATGTATGACTATGAGAACAAGGAACTTTACCGCTTCTTTCTCCATACTTGTACTTGTACCAGTATTATTATAGACATATTTTTGTGTCTAAATTGTTCTCAATTTCATATTTTATTGGTACTCAATTTTGTACTTATTGTGTGATTTTATGTCTTTGTAGGTATTTTTGGAAAATAAGTATTTGTGGAAAAAATCGGCTCAAAAATTGTTAAAGGCACTCGTATTTTGGATAGGGGCACCCCATTTTCAATTTCAAAAATCCGGAAAGGGCGTGAAGAAGTTCTTCACGCGTGAAAAAGTCTGAGTTAGTATGGGAGCGAGTTTCATGGGATTAAAACTTGTTTTTGCTATATCCAATTGAAGAAGTAACCAAAAGAGGATAATACACGTCAATCAGAAGGTTTCTAGCCGTAAAAAATGGTTGAAAATCCATCATAAGACCGGAAAAAGGTTTATCCTCGGGTTTGAGATTATCACGAATTTGAGTTGGTTTTGGATTAGATTTTGAGTCCTTATCGATCCAGGAGGACTAGTTAGGGTTTGTGGAGCCTACATAAACCAAAGATATCGAGTGAAAAAGGGGAGAGCTTCAATTGAAAAAAAACAGGAAGAATTTTTTTTTAGTGTTGTTGCTGTAGAGAATAACAGGAATAGGCGACGATTTCTTCAACTGAACAACAACGTTTATCTTCGTCTTTGCAACGTTTATCTTCAGCCGCAACGGTTTCTTTAACCCATTTGCAACGGATATCTTCAGAACAGTAACGTTTATCTTCAGTCGAAGCACTTTATTTTTGTAACAGTGGAAATAGTTGTCTGCAACGCCACTACACCGTTGCAAACTCTCTGTTACATTAATTTTCACTTCTTTTCATCTTTGTAAAAAAAGCCATGAATACACATTTTGAGAGTGTTTTCAACATGAGGAGCTAGACCCTATTGCTGAGGCGACAGAGGAAGCCATTTTCCCAATAATAAAGTGGTATATTTTTATTTTATTATTTTGTTACAATTCTTTTATGATTATTTGCTTTGAATTAAATTTGAAAAAATGATTTTTATCAATTAGTTGTGTTTTCTTTTGATGCCTTAGTTTAGAGCTATTGATGTCTTATACTTTTGATTTACAACTATTATTTTAAAAATCTAAATTTGACAATATTTTGAATCAATTGAATATATGAATTGCAAGATAATTATTAATGTTAAATCACTTGAAAAATTGGCTAATAGTGGAATCCTTAGTCTCATTTCTTTCCATAATCTCAAATCAATTTTAATTTGATCTTTTTTATTTTTAGTATTAAAAATTAGGTTTAAAAATCAAATCTTAACAAGTCTGAGTATCGAATATTTTACCACTATTTCTAAATTATATCATATTACTTTAAAATTCACATTTTTCTTCACTTTTCTTGTCTTTTTGAAAAATTTCTTCATATATTTCTTCTTTTCAAAAACTTTATCAAATTCTCTTTGTTGATCTTTTTGTTTATTCAATCTAGGAAAGGAACTTCACACCTACTTCACATCTAGACATGGTTTCTATTACACAAAACTTAAAAGTCTTATATCTTCACTTCACTTTCGTTATTCCATACCATAAATTTCTTCAAAATTCTTTGAAAATGATATTTCCTTGCATTGTTGATGACGTTGAGTACTGTTTCTACTCTATGCCGCTTTAATAGACAAAGATTTCTAGCATCAAAGACTACAAGGATGAGGTTTATTCGCAATTTTGATGTCATCTCCATGATTGACAAGAAATAATACAATATGATCAAAATAGTGTTTGAATGGTGCGAGGGTGATTATCTCATCATTCTACTCAGAGTTAACGTATATGAAAATGCTCTAAAAAACTTAATTTGAAAGGTTTTTTATGCCTCTTCACACACACATAGGTAGTCTTCACTATTGATTTTTTTTTAATTTAACGCATATAATATTATAAATAAGTTTTTTCCAAAAAATTTAACTATTTTTATATATTTTAGAGAAGTTTTATTTGAGAACAAATTATATTGACGTTTAGAGCAAGTCTTATGGTGGAATTCAAGCTATTACAAGCTTGGAAAAAGTGTAGAATGTCAAGTCAATTGGCTTCCAAGTTGGGATTTTCAACAATTTTCCATGGCATGTTCCAAGGTTTCACGAAAGAGATCTTGAAATACAAGCGAAAGTGATAATCCATTCACGTTCAACGTCAATCGAAATAACTTTGAATTTTTCATAAAATGAAATTCCAATTGACGTTAAGAACAAGTCTTATGGTGAAAGAATATCACGTTAAGAGCAAGTCTAATAGTTTATTCTTCCCAATTCTCATCCAAGTCTAATGGATTCCACATATAATATAAGAAAAATATGTACATATTTGGATATATTGATGATTTTTAATAATTTTACTAAAGGGGGGACCTGCTTTATCTTTATCTATCATAAAATAAGATTTGTCTAAAAAAATTAATTGTTTTTCTAAATCTTAGGGAAGTTTTATTTGGACGTAAACTTGATTGACGTTTCATCAAGCTATTTAAGTAACACTTGACACTGAGCAATGCTATGCCGCGCACTATAGGATCTTTTTACTATCTGTTGGATTAAATAAATTAATTTTCAGTTGAATACAACTGACAAACTTCTGTTTTTAGAAATAAATCCTTTTAATATATTTTTTTTTCATTTTGTAGTCGTACTGTGTCTTTAATCTTCATCTTTATGTTTAAATCCAGGGTACTTATCTGCAGCTGCCTCTACTGTAGTGGAGCAAGGGATCTTTGCTGATCCACCACCGTATACAATTGAGTTGTAGCGAATTAGATTCCTCGCCACTTATAATGAATGCTTCGTTTTGTCTCCTCTATCATCATTTTGTTACCTAAAGAATTATGAAACAGCTATCATCCTTTTTTAATGGTTTTTTTTAACACCATATCTTCTTATCTCCTCTATCATCATTTTGTTATCTAAAGAATTATGAAACAACTAGTTTCATGTTTTTATGGTTTCCTTTAACCTTTTATTTTCATTAAAAGTTTGGGTCGTTGCAATGTTTATTAGGTGATGTGACACGGTGGAAAATCCAAATAACTCTAACCAAATAGGATGCTCATTATAAATTTCAACTTATGGCTTTATAAATCTATAAAACAAGCTACTTCATCTAAGTGGATAATCTTAGGGTACCTTGCATCGATTAGATAAGAAAAAATCTGGATAGTGAGTTAAATCTATGTTAGTTGCGGTATTCTGGATATCAAATTTACTCAAAGGATTAGAACTTTTTATCCCACATGTCGTGAGGTCATGCTACAACATGAACCTCAGGTCCTCAAGTGAAAAATAAAATAGAGAACATATGAAGAACGACAAAATAATAAGTTGTTATACAATTAACTAATATATATGTGAACACCATTTCGACACCAAATATGTGGCACATAAATAAAAATGGAGTATTCTATTATACGACGACGGCAATAACCGTATCAATTCCGAGGTTACTTAATATTGAAAATAAGGGTAGTTGTGTAAAAACCCAACTTTACTTTCCCTTTATAATAAAAACACCTAGGTTAGAACATGTGACTTTTTTCTTAGAACCTTTCTTACTGACGGAGCTTTATAAGATATTCATGGAGTTTTACTGTCATTGTAACACCAACTATCAATAACACCTTATAACTTTGAATACCTGTGGATGTAGAAACTTCGATGTCGAACCACGTTATTTTGTTGTGTTAATTTCGTATTTGATTTGTTTCATGTTATCTTGCATATCTAATTTCTTCGAATCTCATTTAGGTTGTGCTACTAGAAAAACTGTAGCCACAATTTGACACTAGAAACATGGATTGGGTAAAAATATTTATTCTAACTAGCCCAAATCTTCATCTATTAAATTCTGAATTTGTTGTCTTCTTTGAGAAAACTTTTTTTCCCTATTTCTCTAATAATGGTTATTTTCTCTTCATATTTCAAAAGTTATGCAAATGGAATAGAAACCCTATACTTTAGTATTTAGCCCCACCACTGAACCATGTTTGAGTTTAATAAAGTCAAAATTGTCCCTGCAATCACCTTTGATTTTTGTCAACTCTTTCCATTTTTCATTTACGGAACTATGTTGTATTTGCTATATTGCTTGTCATAGAAGATCATATTTAGATATTAAAATTATGTATGCTTGGTTGTTTCCTTACGTTTATGACAGTTTGTTTTTCATTGGATTGAACAAGTTTCTTTTCCTATTGTAAAATGAGTTTTTTGTGGAGTTTTTAAAAAATGCCCTTGACCTGTTTGAGAAAATAATTCAAAGAGCCATTACATTTGAACTTGTTTTCTGTTTTTTTTTTTACTTGGGACTCATCTCTTTTAACATCGAGCAATCAATTGTGCCGCCATTAACATATCAACCCAGCTTTGACATTACGCTGCCATTAATGTGAACCACTTACTGATTAATCAACAATGCCTTTCTTTGAACAAACAAGTGCGCGCGGAGTTTCGCAGTCTCAACACCTAGCAGTCTAGCAGTCTAACTTTCTCACAGTCTCTACGACTCACAGTCTAGAAGATCATATTTTTAGATATTAAAATTATGTATGCTTGGTTGTTTCCTTACGTTTATGACAGTTTGTTTTTCATTGGATTCAACAAGTTTCGTTTCCTATTGTAAAATGAGTTTTTTGTGGAGTTTTTAAAAAATGCCCTTGACCTGTTTGAGAAAATAATTCAAAGAGCCATTACATTTGAACTTCTTTTCTGTTTTTTTTTTTTTTGACTTGGGACTCATCTCTTTTAACATCGAGCAATCAATTGTGCCGTCATTAACATATCAACCCAGCTTCGACATTACGCTGCCATTAATGTGAACCACTTACTGATTAATCAAAAATGCCTCTCTTTGAACAGACAAGTGCGCGCGGAGTTTCGCAGTCTCAACACCTAGCAGCCTAGCAGTCTAACTTTCTCACAGTCTCTACGACTCACAGACTAGCAGTCTTGCAAAACTAGCAGTCTAACATGACTCGTAATGTATTCTTGTCACTGTTGTAGCTGGGGCATCAAGGAAGGGGAGGACATTTCAAACAACCAACATAGGAGCATTCAATTTAGAGAAAAGCAGCCGACATGACAATATGGCGAATGGTTTATTCATTTTACTTGTATACATGTTTATAATTCACAACCGGATTGGTTATCTACCTAAGACTTGTGTACACAAATCAGATGCAACCTACTGCCGTGACATACCCTCCTGCTGCACAAACAAAGCCCAGTTATTATTGTGAAGAAGGCTGTAGATGTACCACTCCTGCTGCGAACAAAGTTGTTGCTGCTTGCGCACCCATTCTTGTTGTTGCCACACTGCTGCTACGTACGTGTTGTTGTGTACATGCCCCTGATAGTACATAAATGAAACTGCTGCTGCGTTTTCGCTGCCTCACCTATTGTTTCCTTTATCCGCACTATTGATGCAATGTATAAGTTGTCGTTGTTGCACACATGTTCTTGCAGCGTGCCTTGCTGCATCTAGACACTGTAGTTACCTGGTCCTCCACCGATATTGTCCCACTTAGCCACTGCAGTCATCCAAAAGTGTGGGGTTTTATACGGGTACCGCTGCGGTCATCTAACAACAGATTCTGAGGAGGTCTCTCCATGCATACTCGGATACCGATTGGGCAGGGAGCTTGGATGATCGACGTTCGACTAGTGAATATTGTATCTACTATGCGGTAATCTAATCTCTTGGAGTGCTAGGAAACAAAAACTGTCTCTAGGTCAAGCGCTGAAGCTGAGTATAGGGGAATCACAATTGCGACTTTGGAGTTAATATGGATTCAGTCATTGTTAGTGGAACTTGGAATTTCAGTTTCTGCACCTTCTTTCTGGTGTGACAATTTGGGTGCGACTTACTTAACATCCAAGCCGATCTTTCATACTCGCACGAAGCATATAGAAATTGATTCTCATTTTGTTCGTGAACGAGTTGCTAACAAACAACTACATGTTACGTTTATTTCATCGAAAGACCAATTGGCTGATATCTTCACTAAGGGGCTAGCATCACCAATGTCCATATTACGTTAATTGATTTATGGGATCCCACATTTGTAGAGGGGATCCAATGTGATGCAGGGTGACCCAAAATTGCGTTAAGGGGTGTCCTAGGGGCTATGTTAAATGTCCATATTACCCTTCAATCAATTAAAACCTAAACAAAACAAAACCTTACAAAATTTCAATTCCAATTCAAAACCTTTCCCTCTCCCTCCATATCTCATCCTTCTCCATTTCAACCGAAGAATCCTACTAAAGGTGTAGAAGGTATTAGTGATGACAATCAAAATCAAACAAAACAACCTAATGAAGAAATTGAAGAACAAATCGGGTTACAAAAAAATTTATGGTTGGGTTCGATTGGAAAACCCAACCGTAACTGGTTTGTTCTTCATTTTACGGTTGGGTTATTAAACAAACCCAACCGTAAATTTAAAGGTAGGAGATGAAGATGAAATTTTACGGTTGGGTTCGATTCTGAACCCAACCGTAAAAAAATTAGCACTTAAACCCAACCATAAAATTAGATGAATAGATTCGAACCTAACCGTAACTGGTTTGTTCTACATTTTACGGTTGGTTTTGTTAAAAAAACCCAACAGTAAATAACAAGGTAGGAGATGAAGATGAAATTTTACGGTTGAGTTCAGAATCGAACCCAACCGTAACTAATCTTCAAACCCAACCGTAAAATTAGATGAATAGATTTGAAGATTTTTTTTATTTCTATCTTGTATAGAATTGAAAGACGAAGCCAACCCAAAAAAAATGAGGTCAATCGGACATCATATGAGGGAGTTATGATCAAAACGGTGAAATACAAAAAGTATCCAGGAAGAATTACAGTTGGGTTCAACCCAATAAACCCAACCGTAAATCTGGGCATTTTGGGCTTCATTTTTGTGTCAGATTTACGGGTGGGATTATTGGGTCGAACCGAACCGTAATTCTTCCTGGATTTTTTTTTGTATTTCACCGTTTTGATCCATCATACGATGTCCGATTGACCTCATTTTTTTTGGGTTGAATTCGTCTTTCAATTCTCTACAAGATAGAAATGAAAAAATATTCAAATCTATTCATCTAATTTTACGGTTGGGTTTGAAGATTAGTTACGGTTGGGTTATATGCTAAAACCCAACCGTAAAATTTGTACGAGTGATTGTTTGTTACGGTTGGGTTCCAGAATGAAAATCTAACCGTAATTGTGAGTTACGGTTGGGTCCGATGCTTAAACCCAACCGTAAAAATGTTACGATTTGGTGTTCATCCATTTTTCTTCTCTTTACGGTTGGGTTGGGAAGAACACCCAACCGTAAATGGCTTTTACGGTTGGGTTCGACATGAAAACCCAACCGTAAAATTCTCTGAATAAAAAAAGAATCATCTTCTCATACGTAATTTCATCAAAGTTGAGCCATTAAAAGACCAAGAGTTTAAGTTAGAGGTATACCTCACTACTCTGGTTGATTGAATCAAAACCTAGGGTTTTTTAAAAAACTCTAGAAAATTATCTTACATTTCCTCTAATTTTTCTTCCCACCAAACCAAAAAGATTTTTTTTTGATTTGATTTGGTTAAGTATAAAATTATTTAAGATTAATTATGATTAGCTTAATCTATTAGCTAATTAATTTTACTAATACTAACTAATTAGGGGTATTTTAGTCATTATAAAAATATCATGGATAAAGGGTTTTTGAATTTTATTTCAAATGTCTCTATTTTATCTTCACATGAGGAGCCTCTCCATGAATTGAGAAACCCCTAATCAAGCTTCATTAAAAACTAATCATCCACCAGAAGGATCGTATTGTTTGTTGCGGACTAAAGAGAGTTGGAAGTGGCTAGAGGATCAAGAGCTCAACCAACCTTCCTCTTAAGACACTTTTTAAAGCTATAAATTCGAGTTGTTGTGCCAACAACAAGAAGTCATCCAAGATAAAGGAATAACATATCCTAAAGTGTCTTTCACCCCGAAGAAAAGTTCCAATTTCAGTTCTTGCCTTTCTGTTGGGAGTCTTGGGACTCGCTGTCTGTTTGGAACCCACCATGAACTTGATCAAGTTCAGAATCGACGAGTCGCCTTGTATTACTGAGTGACTCGGGCTCATATTAGAACTCGTTATTATATATAAACGGAACAAAAGTATGATGATTCTCTTATAACGGACTCCGTTTAAACTCACATCGTAAATCGTAATCATAATAACCTCATTATTGTCGACATTCCATTTTAATGTAATACACTAATACTATATATTATATTATATAGAGTCACGAGTCACGAGTCACTCTGTTTAAGCAAGATCATCTCCGAAAACTCATCATCTCCTGATCGAGTTCATCAGATTTGTAGACTAAAATGGGGTTTAAGTTGAGTTCAAGAGATATATCAGGATTCAAATGTTTGATATGTCTAGGATTTATATATTCCATCATGTCATTATTAGCTTACATGATTATTCATACGAAACATATTAAACCACTTGAAATTGATGCTCCACTTAATCAATTTTCTGAAGCTAGAGCTATTCAACACGTTACTGTCTTGTCTCAACAAATCGATGGTCGTCAAGTCAGTATGACACACTCTGCAAATTTGTTTAGTACTACTATCTTCATTTTGTATTTTCTCTTGTTCCAGGTTTGATTTGTAAATATTACTTTGTTTATGTTCTAGGAAGGACGTCCAGGTTTAATGGAAGCGGCCAGGTATATTAAATTGGAGTTAGAGAAGTTGGCTGGACGAGCTGGACCGGATATTAGGTCAGTGTGTTGATCAAATTTGGAATCAACATGTCATCATTTGTTAACTTGATGGAAAATGTAGATTGAATTTTAATGTTGATTAAATTTTGGAATGTGGTGATTTTGTAGAATTGAGATTGAGGAAACGGTTGTTGCTGGTTCGTTCAAGATGTTGTTTTTAGGTCATAGCATCTCGTTTGGTTACAGGAATCATACTAATGTTGTGGCAAGGTAGTTTTCAGTTTCTTAAATTTTCTCATTTTTATTGATGTTCTTATGAAAGACTGAATTTGGAAGTAGTTATTGATGTATTGAATTTTTTGGTAATAAACATAATGATTTTAGGAATTGATAATTTTCGAGTAATTCACTGTTGGTATTATCTTAGAGTAATTGACATGAAAAGTTACGCCTATATGGTATTTGAGAATTCCTTAGGTGCATATTAGTGGCTAGTTTGCAGTGATGCTTGCAACTACAAGATTTGTTTTATTATTGTGCGTGGGAATATCTTTCCTAAAGACCTGACCGCAACTAAGTCTGCAGGATTTCATCCAAGAAGTCAAGAGATACCGATACATCAGTTTTAATAAACGGTCATTTCGACAGTCCACTAGGTTCTCCTGGTGCTGGTGACTGCGCTTCATGTGTTGGTGAGTCTAATGGTTTCGGTTCTATGTATATTGTATAATTTGCATTCTAATGCTTTTTTTATTTACATGCAGTTGTTTTTTGTATTTGTAGCATCAATGCTTGAAATAGCAAGACTCACTGTTGATTCTAGCTGGGTCCCTCCTCAACCTGTTATATTTCTTTTCAACGGTGCAGAAGAACTTTTTCTCCTGGTACGTAGTTATTAACATTTTTGGACAGTGAAATACTGCTTGACTGCCTTTTAGGAGTTCTTTCATTGCTTCTCTCACAAACTGATTTGAGCTCAAGTAATTTATTTGGCGATTCATTTGCAATGCTCCAGGGTTCACATGGCTTTGCCAAAACTCATAGATGGCAAAGTACCATTGGTGCTTTTATCAATATTGAAGCATCTGGGACTGGTGGTCTAGGTATTCTCTTGTTCATATATTTCCAAAATCGTTCTTTTAATAAAGTTTCAACATATCTTCCTTTAGTCCATTTGAGATTAAACCAGCGTCAGGAATCTAGTAAACCTTATTATGTTCAGTGAATAACCAAAAACACAGTGAACTACCGTTGAGTCATGTTTTCAAAAGATTGTGAGGGTATCTTACCTTTACTGTTGTCTTTTTTTATCAACAGATTTAGTTTGCCAATCTGGACCTGGGTCATGGCCATCTCTAGTGTATTCTGAGTCTGCTGTGTATCCAATGGCACATAGTGCTGCACAGGTATTTACTTTATATCTAATATTCTTTTCATATAAATTCTCCATTATTTGTAAGATCTTGTAGGAAAATATCGCCCGATGCGTGTTCGTCAAACTTTTACTGGTCTCACCAAAATTAGTTCTGATGATTCAAACTTAGGCACTCATTTTTTTTGTACAATTAGTTATCTAGATGACTGTGATTTATGTTTCTAAGTTTTGTCAAAACTAACATAGTAAGGTTTCACATCTTGGGTGCATTCTGTTTGACTTCTGCAAATGAGGTCCCAGTACCAAGCTTGTCGTTTGTTACTCTCACATGGTTGTTGTACCTGTATAGACTGGACCTAGTTGCTTTTACATATTCTTGTGGCCGTTTTAATTCACATGTAGCTATTGGTTGTTTGCTATCCTGCAAATGATTTTCTTAATGCAGGATATTTTCCCTGTAATTCCTGGGGATACAGACTACAGAATTTTATCTGAAGATTCTGGTGACATTCCTGGGCTTGATATCATCTTTCTTCTTGGTGGTTATTTCTATCATACATCCTCTGATACTGTGGACCGACTAATGTATGCTTTACACATGCTATTTTGGTACAAATTTTAAGTATACTTGAAATTTTAATGACTATTTTATTGAAATAAATTTTCTAATGTGAAAAATCTTACCAAATAGACCAGGAAGCATGCAAGCACGAGGAGAGAATCTGTTCAGTTTGATAAAAGCATTCACAAGCTCATCTAAACTGCGAAATGCCCATGAAAGAGCAAGTGAGATCAAGGATGATCAGGACCGTGCTGTTTTCTTTGATTACTTAGCATGGTTCACGGTATGATAATATTGTCAACAATCTACTTTTTAGTCATTCATTAAATCATGTATCTTAGCATTTTTTTCTCCATAGTCACTGATTCATTTGGAGTATCATCAGTTGATATGTATATTTTTTTCCAATTGTTTTGTCCAGGTATACTATTCAAGAAAGACAGCTCTGATACTGCACAGTCTTCCTATTGCTATCTTTCTTGTCATGCCGTTCCTTTTGCATTTCAAAAACGCTGGGGTCCATTCTTGGTTTAGAACTTCCTGTGACTTTATCAAGGGTACGGTGGTCGTTATTCAAACAAAAGTTCCATCTTCTGTATTCTTTCAGTCCATCTTACTGATTGAGTCTTTTCTCGCACTTGTATATTCAGCTTTACTTACACTTACATTTGAGTTTTTTTCCTTTCCTTTTCCTGTCTTAAGTATCTCAGTTAGATTTTAAACCTAGCAAACTTGTTTGAATTCTTTTTGATAACTGTTATTTCCAGGAATGCTTGTTCATGCTGTCGGAGTTATATTTGCAATCTTTATCCCTGTTCTCTTTGCTATTTTAAGATTGCTTTTCTCTAGCCATGCAATGAGTTGGTATGTTTCTTCATTTCATTTTTTTAAAAATTTAACTCAGCCGTTTGTATTACTCAGTAAATTAGTATGGTCAATTAGAAGTTTTTCATGGTTACCCAAAACATGTAAGGCCGTACTATGCTGGTCTATGTGGTTGTGTTTAGGTAAAAATGCGAGCTTAGTTCATAGTAGAAGCAATTCACCGAACTACTAGAGATTGTTGATCAATAGAAAATAATAATTTGTCAGTATTGAAAATATTTTCACCTTGCCACATCTATGCTTTATGAGTTAAAGAGTGTGCAAAGGGGAGATCCAGTGAATTTCGCCTCATTGCTATATCCAACTAAGTCTCCTGAACTTTCTTTGTCTCCTCTGAACTTCCGTTATCTGCTGTTCAGCTACTTTTTATTTACAATCAGTTGACTAAGAAAAAGGATCTTAATTTTTGTTTCATTAGAGGTACACATGATGTTGGACCTTTATACTTTGGGTGTCCAAAACCTAATGTGGGTGATCATCATAAAGAATCCCCTTGTATTTTCTGCCAGCACTTAAACAGAAATTAGGATAAATATGTTCACACATGTGATATATTTGTAAATTGATGAATATCTGAATGGCTTCTAATGTTACACTACCAATAATACAGGTTCTCTCATCCGTGTTTGGCTTTCTTGATGTTTGTTCCCTGCTCACTTGTTGGATTGCTGATTCCGAGAATTATTTGGAGACGCTTTCCTCACTCTCAAGATGTTTCAGTTCTCAAAACACCAACAGAGGTAGAGGTAATTATCCATCATGCAGAAGTTCATAATATCAAATATTATTTCAAGTTTGTAGTCTGTTTGTGTTCTCATGACCACCTAAGGATTATATAATACTCTGGAATCAATAGTGGCATAAAGATCGTTTCGCTTACTGCCCTCGCTCGTGCCGTCAAAAGCGAGTATATAAAATAATAAACCTTATAATGTTGGTCATCAGTTAGAAACAAGAAAAGAAAAGCTACCTTGCGAAAAGCGAATGGATATTATGGCTCAAGTAGTAGTTTCCATCCATGTAGTAGATGGAAACAAATCAGGCCGTCAATCTGGATAAGATTAATGGAAGTTATGTACTCATGCTGTATCATCGTGTTCAATCCTTTATCTTGTTTTGTTGATTAAACGTGTCTAACACCATCGCTGCACAAAGAGAGAGAGAGAGTTTCCTGAATACTCTGTTGCTCTGTAAACCTTATAGGCGCTATCTGATGAAGCAAGATTCTGGGGGGCTTTTGGATTATATGCAGTCATCACTTTGGTAAGTTACCTCACTCATTACTTTGTATGATCTGTATATTACGCGATCAAGTAACCTTGCAGTTGGCATTTTTAGTTATGACAAGTTGTCAGTTGTAGCTCATTCAGCCTTTCTGCAACAAGCTGCAGATAAACCTTAATAGGCCGGTATTGGTTTCCTTGACTCATTCTAGGTTTTGGCATCACAAACTGAGCATGTCTCACAAGTAGACGAGTCAAGGAATGTGTACCTGGGACGATATATTTTTAAATCGCAAAATGACTCATAAGTAACAAAGCTCAGACATGCATCTATGTCTACATGCTATGTCCCATATTGATAAAAGTAAAACTAGAAATCCTCATCCATGCATGCAGATGGTAAGGTGGATCACATGTACAAATTCATATACTTTTTTTTTTTCCAGAAAATGGCAATACAATTTTCTTCCACCTATTCCGCTGTACAGTTGGATTTAATCTTAATTCAGAATAAATGTACACCAATGAAGCAATGTCTAAGGATCACTCACCCATTCTAGACTTTGGTGATTATTAGTTGAGTTCAAACACGCTCGAAAGCATGCGTTTTGTGTTAGTTCCTGCGGCTCCAGCATAATTCATGAAAATTTCTTTATCCTTGATCGTACTTGGAATCCTTTATGTCCAGGTTTACCTGTTAGCTGGCTTGGGCGGAGGTTTCTTGACGTTCTGCCTGACTGCTTTTATGGTTCCTGCATGGATTATGTTCTGCCTATCAAACAAATATTTTGGTCATCTATCATTCAAGTACTGTTTTTGACTTTCACTTGCTATAACTTTCATTCTTCTGAAATATGTGAATATATGCTCTGAAACTATCTTCTAGATACTCTCTAGTCTTTTCTTTCTGAGTATGCATATATGTCTTAAATTCCTAAGTAGGATACTAAACAACCTGGTGATGGATGTAACAGGTCAGCTATGAGCTACGTGATACCTTTAATTCCTTGCCTTGTGTACTGTGTTTACTTTGGCGGGTTTCTTATCCAGTTTGTGACCGAGAAGATGGGTATGATGGGTTCTCTTCCATCTCCCTATGGTATGTCTGTCAACCCCTATAGTGCTGACGGTGGTTAAAGTTGATATAACTTTGGATTAATTGTTTACTCATAGAATGGTTTATTAAATGTTAGTCGCAGGGATGACTAAGTAAATGGAACGTGCTGGTCCATTACAGGGCACCAAATTGAACAATTTCACCACTTTAGGTTTTGGTTTGTAGATGAGCTGTCCATCTTAAAGCTGGTTCAGCTAGTGGCTTGTTACAGTCTTACAAACAGATACAGAAGTATTTCTGCTTCTTATACATGTAGAAGTACTTCTATAAGCCAAATAAGTTAAGAAAGTTATATGGTAAACATTTAGCTTGTAAACAACCACCTAAAAACACGAAAGCTGAGGAGAGGTTACTCCTGAGAAGCAGACTTGTTTTTGACTTCAGAAAGTTGTTCTTAAAAATGTTTCCACACATTGCATTTCAAAAAACTTACTAAGTATTTCCAAAACCCAATCTCAACTTATAAGGTTAGTGTTGATGAGATGACAGAGTTCGGGTTCCCAAGTTGGAACTATTTGTGTACTGTTGTTTATGTTTCCGTATACCTGTCAATAATATTATTTTTAGTTAAATTATACATAATCAGTGGTAGATGACAAGCTACTTTTGTGTTTCTAGAGTGCTCCATTTTAGTTTTAGGCTATAAATTTTCTCACCAGTGTTCTTTAAATTATTCAAAATACAAAAAAATCTCCTAGACAAAAAGTTTCCATTTTAGAAAAATTAATTAGCCTTCAGAGAATTGTTTATTTAACAAATTATCTTCAGAGAGTAACTACTGATTCAGGAATACTATCTTGCAGGATATTTTGTTCCTGATATTGTAGTAGCAGTGTTAGTTGGTTTTGTGACAGGATGGTGTGTGGGACCATTGATCCCTGTTGTTGGCAATTGGTTAGCCAGATCATCAGTTGTGCAGTTCTTGCTGCATCTAACCGTGTTGGCATTGGCACTGTCTTCCCAGTTTTTCCCATACAGCACATCTGCACCAAAAAGGCTCATATTTCAGCATACATTTGTAACTACAGGTAATTTAGGAAATGGTGATTTCAATCTATTTACAGTTTACTCTGCATTATCTTAGTCTTACAACAAACATCAGATGAACATATTATAGTAAACATTTCAGGTTTGTACTTTTCCTTTAAAAAATGTATGCTATTATTTTAAAAAGATGAAATTGAAAGTGAGAATCCTAATAATAGGTGAGTAAGGAGAAGATGTTTGAGTTGGCTTGTATTTTTTGACTTTCCAGCGTTGTTCATGTTAGAAATATGAATTTACATGATAACCCGATCTTTAAAGAATTCCCTAGCATTTACGGGGTATGCATTGATTACGTAGGCTCAATTTTTGGTGATATTGCTATTCAAATCATGTCCTCCTAGCTCTTTTTGTCATAAAATCAATCAATCTGTAAAATTGTGACTAAGATCGTGAATGAGGGCAGCTAACATAAGTAGCTAAAAAACCGTTGATTTTCAGACCCATAGATGATATGCTTACATCTTTATGAAGATGATAACTTTTGGAGGGATGTTCTATGTAATGAATAGATCACCATCACTGAAAATTAGCTTCTAGTTTGTTCTCATGCGGGTGCTATAGATCTCACAAAATAAAAATGTCATCATCATCTCAAAATAAGCATGTCAATTGAACTTCCCCAAAGAAGGGTTAATCTGTATATTTTTTTGTAGTGCGACTTCATGTATGTTGTGTAGGTATCTCTCTTATCAGTCTACATTTGGTTGCATGCTCTGATTTTTTTTTTTTACTTTTGTTACTGAAATGTTCTCTTTTGGGGACTACAGATGGAAGGTCAGTTGCTGATTCTAGTTACGATTTTTCAGTGGTGGATTCAAACTCCTTACATTTTCTTTTCAAATATGCTCCTGAAGTAGCAGAGGAGCTGCAGATCAGTTCAGAGTTATCTTTGGAAAAGTTCCAGGAGTCAGCTCAGAGTACTTGGATGGTATATACCGAAATCTTATTTGCATATATTCTGCAGACCAGCAATGGCTTGATACACGTGGTTCGCAATATAACCCAGAGTTGCATGTATCAATTTGGATTCTTGAATATTGCATATTCAGATCTCTGACTCTTGGCACAAATCCAGGGTTCCCGAAATAGATTATTCATTTCAGATTGCTCTTTCAAACTTAGCACATCTTTAAAATAATTCTCTTTCTGTTGAGGATTTCATTCATGAAAGGTTTAGATTAAGAGAAGCAATAAAAATCTTGGTAGTTGTGAAACTTGGTTCTTCAACATGGTTGTCTTGGACCTTTTGATTGTGAAAAATTTGACGGCTAGTTTCTCATGCAGGTGCTTTTTCCAGTAAATTTCTTGTTTTCAGGAAGCTTGAAGTTCCCCGATAGAGGTGATGATATCTTAAAGCAATATGCTCAGTTCCCTCACCTGACACATAGGGAAACTACAATTTCTAGTACTGCACGGAAAATCCACTTGGAACTTTCATTAGGGTAAGAACTACGACTGAACAACATGCTTCTCATAGTTAAAATGGTAGATTCGAAATATGATAATTCTCATACTATTATTTATCCGATCAGTTTTGAAGATTGTGTATATAATTTCTGTCTTTTGTTTCAGTTCTTCAAAGGAGGTCTGGGTTTCAGTACTTAACATTACAGGTCCTCTGTCGAATTGGTCTTTTGCTGACAATCAGATTACAGGTGATTGAAAATAGTTTTATGCTTTGTTTGTTACGCCGAAGTAGTTTTGCATATCTATCAGCAGTGAGCAAAATTCTAAACCAAGTGAGATAATATACAGATCCTGAAACAGTAGATGGTGGTCCACCGTCATACATCTGTAGACTTAGTGGAGGTGGTAACGATAATTGGAGTTTCTGGCTTGAGGTAAAGTGTTTACCAAGAAGTGTCGCATTTATAACCTTTTCCTATATTTCCTACTAGATGCCCAACATTTTATGTTACAAGTCATCACTAATGAATTCTGTTGTTACACTTCTGCAGGCAAACAGTTCTGAAGCTTTAACGGTGAACCTTGCGGTACTAGACCAGTATATGGTAGATTCTTCGAAGAAATTAAAGCGTCTTTTTCCAGATTGGGTTGATGTTGTTGCTTATTCAAGCTTTATGTCTAGCTATACCTTTGAATAAACTTGTCATTTATCTGTTTGCTCATGGAGTGCACAGGGTGAATCTGAAATTGATCCCAGATACACTGGGATTGATCTCAAGAAAAATGTGTAGTAGAAAATGGAATCAAAACCTTTTGTAACCTTAAATTATACGTAATAAAAACAATTGATGTCATGTTAGTGCTGGGAAGTAGTCTTTTTTATTACATCAGTTTTCGATGTAGGACTTAAAGTAGGGCGGTCATTGAAGGACAGTTTTTTGTTGCAGGCTGTCGGATGCCACTCAAACGAATGTGGTTGTTAGAGTTCGAGGTCCTATTCTTCTCATTTGAGTTTGGATGATAATTTTGCTTGCTTAAGTCGTGCTTTCTTTTACCGGCGAGGAAAAACTTGAATCGAGCCTTTTTATTATTTTTTTTAAGGAAAATTTCTTTATACCGTTGAGCTCGAGACCTTATGCAAAAATACCACCACACTATTTTGAGGTGGATGACTGGATTCCAGGCGAGGTTTAACGTGGTCCTATGACTTTAGGTTGCTTATCTGTGTCTATCTATACAGTATTTACGCTTCTAGATCACTGCTATAGTTAACAGCCATACAAGTATGTTACCATGCATCCACTCCAAGGTGTTCATGACACAGACCAATACTCGGTTGTATCAGCCACACGGTCTCAATATCTAAATACTCGCCACATATCAGTTTCGATTAGCTCACCTCTGATACCATTCACAAACCTGACACTGCATTAGAGCGAACCCTATGCCATGAGAAGTAGGTTATGATTCAAAATGAGTTGGATAACAAGTGCCTCTTCTTTTGAAAACGAAAATGTTATGCTTCAGAACAAAAAAAAAAACGAAAATGTTAAAGCAATTCCAGTGGGATGGGTATATCCCTCATTTTTGCCAAGCCACGTAGATAGGTAAATATGATTTTGGGCAGTGAGAAATTGGCTAAACGATCCAAACTAAACCGATCGAGGTAAGATGAGTCGCTCGGCCCATGTTGAGACGAGCGGCTCATCTTGCCTCGACAACGGTCAAATCCAACTGCTCTTATTCTCTCCCTATAAATTCAACCAATTTCAACTCAAAAGTCACACTTTCTCGACTCAAAAATTCTTCTACTTTCACTACAGTCTTAATCTTTCCATCTCAAACTTATGGATCCTGAAGTGGAAAATGAAAAAGAAAAAATGATAGGGGAACTGTGGCTCCAACAAGCTCAAGGAATTATGCTACAGATTGATCAAATGGATGAAGATTCAGACAATGATAGAAGGATGATCAACCATATGATACAATTATCCAGAACCAAGAGTCGTATTGACAAGAAGATGGATGTGGAGATATCGAGAGGAAGAACATCAACAAGTGATGCGTGATTATTTTATTAATAGAAGTGTGTACTCTGATGAAGATTTTCAATGTCGCTTCCGCATGCCACAACACTTGGTCCTGCGGGTTATTGGAGTGCTTTGTCGTGTAAACCCTGAATTCAACTATCAATTTGATGTACTAAACATACGAGGACACAGTCCTGAACAAAAAGTCATTGCAGCCCTAAGGATTTTAGGTTATGGTGTGGCGGCAGATGCCTGTGATGAGTACTATCGTATGGAAAAAACAACAACATACGAAAATTTCAAAATGTTTTGCGAAACTGTAGTCAACCATTTTGGTCCACGTTTCTTACGACAACCAACGAAAGATGATGTTGACCGACTACTAGCTGAAAACACCAAAAAAGGATTTCCCAGAATACTAGGTAGACTTGGTTGCATGCATTGGGTATGGCATGGATGTCCTTATGCGTGGAAGGGTCAGTATAATAGCCACATCACAAAACCAACTGTTGTTTTGGAAGCGACGACCTCTTATGATAACGACATTAATATTTTGCATAAATCTCCTTTGTTTGAAGAGTTGAAGTATGAAGCTGCTCCAGCTTCAAATTTTACCGTCAACGGGAATAACTACCATAGTGGGTATTTTCTGGCGGATGGAATTATCCACAGTGGTCAATTTTAGTTCAAGCTTACATTCAGATATCCGAGGGCGAGCGTGCAAAATAATATTTTAATGGGAAGCAGATGACGGTTAGGAAGGATGTCGGACGAGCATTTCGAGTTTTGAAGAGGAAGTTCCATATAATTTGTGGACCATGTCGTTCCTTTAAACCAATAGAAATTAATAGGGTTATGCTCACCTGCATCATTTTGCATAATATGATAATCGAGGAGACTCGACGGGATCCCAGTTGGACAAGTTATCCACATCAAGATATGAGGAAAGATGTTGAAGCCCAACATGGTGTGCCAGCAAGATAACATAGAATGGTAGAAAAAATATTGAACACAAAGGATTATATGTTAGGCTAAGGGAGGATCTTACAGCACACTTGTAGGTTGATTTTGAAAAAAGAAACCCTCATAGGATTTAGTTTATTTTTTGAAATTTTAACTATTATTTTAGTCATTTTATTTTATTTATTTTAATTTGAGTTCTGTAATTTAAGGATCAAACATTGAAATTGAAACTAAGGCTTAAATTGAATGCACAACAAAGGTTTACATCCAAAATTTAAAAATAAAACTAATCCAGTGGAACAATGGCATTATTGATATCCTCTTTCTCATTCTCATAAGAATCAACGTCAATCGAGTTTGGGCATTGCTTTGCCTTATGTGCTTCAAATTTAATTATTTTTTCTCGCCAGATTCACAGTTGTGTCTGATTCATCTTTGACGTGTCCATTCCCAAGATTCCTCTCATGTAAGCATTAAAAAGATCTGTTCAAGTGCCTTGCGATCTTTCCTGCAGCCATTTTTTTGATGCTTTACCATTTTACCAATATCCTAATTTTCTTGTTTTTCAATTTTTTTTTGAAAGTTGATATATAAAGTTGAAGATTTAATGGCTTCTTGAGCCGCCTTTCTGATACTTTAACTTTTTTGTTGCCTAGTCCATCATATCTTTATGTATTTCCATTAACATTAAGATTAGTATTAGCATGTTGGGATAAGTTTATGTTGGGTTACGGGGTTGAGGTTGTATTTGGTGAAGAATAAGTAGATGAACGGCTGGCGTCTCGTAAGGAGATTTTTTTGGTACTTGATATCCAATTTACAGTTCAGGACTTTCAGGATGTAGAAACATTCTTCGTGTTTGAAACCCGAACCTTGTTCGAGTTTCCATGCCTCTCGAGTTTTTTGTATATGCAGTTTCAACATTTACAAATTACTTAATAACGACAACTTTATAAAAGTTTAAAAATCAATTAAACAAATTGAAATGCAACTTACTGTATCGGCTTCATTAGTATCACCGCTTCCTTTTTGGCGATTCACTTGCATCATCACACCTACCCAAATGCTCATGTCTTTGCTGATTATATAAAAATGACCTGACAACTCAGAGAAGTCACATTTATTTGGATTCCCAGTTTCCTCGTTAAATTTTTCTAAATTTTCTTCCAAATCGTTGCATGGGGTTGATGAACACCATTGACGGCATCAAGCGTACATGATGCATATCCTCTGCAGATAACTTTATCTTCTTAGAGATTAAACTTTATCTTTTGTTGAACCATTTTCGGATTCAATATTCTGTCTTTATGATAAGGTGACCATTATTTTTTCTATTTTTTTTTAGCAAAAGTTGAGATGGAAAGATCAAGATTGAAGTGAAAGTAGAAGAATTTTGAGTGGAAAAGGTGTGATTTTAGAGTTGAAATTGGTTGAATATTTAGGAAGAGAATGAAAGCCGTTGGATTATAACCGTTGAGATTCGACCGTTGTTGAATCAACTTGAACCGCTCGGCCTAGACTAGGCCGAGCAGCTCAAGTTGATTCGCTCGTCTCAACGTGAATCAATCGACTTAACTAGAGTCTCGATGGGCAAACCCCACAGATACCAATTTACCAAGTTATTTTTTAAGTTTGTCCGTCCCACCGTGGAGGTATATTTGACAAATTAGTCAGTATACCATACCCACTTGCTCTCAGGGCGCACGCACAACGCTCCAAACCCCAAGCTAATCTTCAGAATCCGAACTAAAGTATCTTAACGGGCTTACTTTGTAATAAACTCAACTAGTCTAACGTCCTCTAGAAAAGTCCAGTCCAGCCCAACTTTCACCTTCATCACTACAAAACCCTAGGTTTATAAGAGATATCCCTTCATCTCTTTAAAACCTACCTCTGTGCCGCATTTCTGATTCGGCTCACCAGACAAAGAAGAAGAAACCACCAAAAACCCAAATCAACAATGGTGCGTTGATTTGAATCCCTCTTTTCAAACCCAGCTACGATCACCTTATTTTCTGTTATGTTATTTGATTTGATTGCTCGTGTACTGATTAATTCTTATTTGTTTTGATTTTAATTTTATAGGTGAAGTATTCGAAGGAGCCCGATAATCCCACTAAGTGTAAGCATCTCTAATCTTTATCATATCTCTTTTTCTCTTTTCATAGTTGAAGGATTTGGATGACATTAGTTACTGAGTATGGTGTTTATGATGTTCTCTGTTTCAGCCTGCAAGGCTAGGGGTTCTGATCTTCGTGTTCATTTCAAGGTATGATGACTTTAGGGTTTTTATTTATTTATTTATTTATACAAGAGGTTTATATTTTTTTCAGCTGAACCGAAGTGTTTTTGGATAATATGGTTTGATTCAGTGAAAACATGATCGTGATTTAAATGGTTGGTTTATTGGTTACTTCTTATTTGAGAATATGGGGATTTAGGTTTGGTATTAGATTTGTTATCCTAAGTTAGATCCCTAAACTCAGCTTGACCAAATGAGTTATTTAGTTTATAATTGATAGTATTGAAGCTTGAGTATTTTTGTAGTTGGAGGGTCTGGAGTGCTGAGGTAGAATTAATACATGGGGTTGTTTGTTGATGGAGAATTTGATTGTATAACCCTTTGAAGAGTGGACTCTTAGGATAATTGTGGATAATGTGCTTATGTCAATTTTGTACACTTACATAGATTTTGTGCTGCAACTCGCCGTAAATGATAGTTGATTAAATATCTATTGTGGAACATTATATTGACTGGTCTGTTAGCTTAATTAACCTGAGGAGAATAGCAACCTTTGTTAAGTTCACTATTGTTTTTATTTTATTTTATTGAGTTTTGATCATGTTTGATGTATTCTTCCTATTTGGTTTGATCTATCACACTCTTTTTTAGATGTTGAATTGTTTTTTCTCCTTCCCAGCCTAATTTTTCAAAGGATTAAGCCTGCATTTGACCTGTATCTGATTGTTCAATAGAATTCATGGGTAGTTCCGGTTTCCATCCTATTAGCTTTTCTAATAATATGCCTGCATTTTATGAGCTATATCTGATTGTCTTATAAATTTTTTGAGTGGTTAAGAATTTTTTTTCTTGTTTTTTTTTTATTTATATTTATATACTATTTGTTAATAGTTACTCATGTTTCTTTTTTATGTTGCTTCTCAGAACACTAGGGAAACAGCATTCTCTTTAAGGAAGATGCCTTTGGTCAAAGCCAAGAGGTATTTGGAGGATGTCTTGGCTCACAAGCAAGCCATCCCCTTCAGACGTTTCTGTGGTGGTGTTGGTAGGACTGCTCAAGCCAAGAACCGTCACTCAAATGGACAAGGACGTTGGCCCGCTAAGTCCGCCAAGTTCATCCTTGATTTGCTTAAAAATGCTGAGAGCAATGCTGATGTAGGTCTCTCTTCTCTGTTGTATTTTTTACTTCATCAAGTTAGATTTTACTCATATGAATTATTGCTTCAATTATACGATGCAGGTAAAAGGTTTGGATGTGGATTCACTATACGTTTCACATATCCAGGTTAACCAAGCTCAGAAGCAGAGGCGTAGGACATATCGTGCTCACGGAAGAATCAACCGTAAGTCTCATTTTAGATATGTTTTGTTTCACTTTTTTTTTGGATGGTGACGGTTGATTTTAGCTGACTGCAATGTGCATGTTTGACTCAGCTTACATGTCATCTCCTTGTCACATTGAGTTGACCTTGTCAGAGAAGGAAGAAGCTGTGAAGAAAGAGGTGAGGGGTCTTGGGAACTTTTACATAATTGTTGTAGTTCCATTTATAGTAGTTACACTTGTTGTGTTACTGCTTGCTGATGTTTGTTTATTTTGTTGCAGGCTGACACTCAGTTGGCACCAAGGAAGTCAAAGAAATCTCAAGTTCTTCGTAGTGGTGCCTCATCTTAAGCAGTAGAGAGAGATGAGTACTCAGAGATGTATTGAGTGCTGTTTGTGCCTTACTATTTTGACATTAGAAACCAATTTCGTTGCTTTTAGATATGTTTTGACTTTCTATCATATGATGAAGATTTTGGCTTATGGCATGCGTCCATCTCTATTATTGCAATTTAGCTTAGTGAATGTTAATTTTGAGAGATTTTGGTACAAGTAGGTTCTACTAAATTTAAATCTTTTTTCTCTGATGCTGCACTAGTTAAACATTTGTTCTGATAGAAAATCTTCTCATCCAACTGAAGTAGATATGAGATTCGGATGCAGTTTTGATCTAGAGGTAACTCCAGTTAATAGCATCCAGTCCCTTACTGCTATTTTTGTATTACAGGTTTGTTATATAGTTTTGGTAGTCCAGTGTTTAGATAAATACACATCTGCCATCCTGTTTTTATTTTCTACGATAAATGCCGGACTAGTACCTATTACAGTACTTGATAGGCTGAATCAAATATTTATCCTAGCAAATTTGAGGGCTAACAAAAAGCATTTAGGGGCTACTTTTTTAAAACCATCCAATGGGAAAAGCCAAGGGGTGACCCGTGGTATGTAAAAACACTAATATATCATTTTACTTATCAAATAATTATCACAAAATCGTCTATTAAAAAAGTTTGAAACCCTAAACCTAAAATCTAAGATATTATAATCGGTAGTTTCGTGTTTGTGTTAATTACCGACTATTGTGTTGTTTTTCCTTGTCCATGAACTTCAAGCATAATCGGTAGTTATGTTTAGTCATAAACTACCGATTAATTAACTGGATAAAAATTTAGTGGTAATCGGTAGTTTTGTATACGGTTAAACTTCTGACTATGCTAGTTAGTTATACTCAAAAACATCGAACACAATCGGTAGTTATTTGTACACCTAAACTACTGATTATTCTATTGGATCCAAAATGACACATAATCGGTAGTTAATTTTTTATGTAACTACCGATTGTAGTGTGTCTATATGCTCAATCGGTTGATAATTTAGAGCCCGTGCTACCGATTATGCATAATCGGTAGTTTAGTTGATTTTTTAACTACCGATTATAAACAATTGGGTGAGTTTAACGTACTTTGTGAACAATATGATTAGATCAATTAATTGCTTTTGTAAAACAGTTGGACGTAAAATCATTTCATTGAATGGAAAAGCCATACATCTAACATTACAGGAAATGAAATACAATAAATCAATTAGCATATAGGTGGAAACCGAACAAGATACTTTCATTATCCGATAACAATTCTCATGCATAAAATTCTCCCCATGCTAAACGAAATATTGGTGGAGAGCCATCACCCACTGAAAAAAACAAATTAATTATAAGTTTCGATACTTGAAAACTCTTTTTAATGAACGACTTATTAACGTAAAACACTTACTCTTGCCATAGGCGATTCGGTGGGAGAAGCTCGGCATCTCAGTTTTATTTCCTCTTTCAAGTTGTCCAACCGTCCAGACAACACCTCATACCTTGTCCTTATGCCTCCGGGAGTCCTTTGATTTTCATTTCCGTTTAATGCCACATAAATCTGAAACACACGCTGGCACCAAGGATAGGTGTTATGATCCGCCATCCAATTTTCATTAGTGGCTCGGTTATTGCTGTTCCAATACGCAGTTTCGTCCTCGTGCTCCACGATCGTTATCCACGATCTAATGATGGCCATATCTTCATCATTAGTGTATTGAAGAGCCATTCAAAATCAAATGTGAGAATGAGAATGAGATTGAAATGGATATGAGAGATTGAGGTTGAAAGGGATAGGTGAGAATGTGAATCACCTTGAAAGGGATAGTTTCCTTTTATAGTGTTTTATTACCAACGACTATTTTTGCAAAAAAAAAAGCCGTTGGGTTGGGTATTCCAAGCACAATCGGTAGTTTAATAATTTCATAAACTACTGATTGTGTACATTCAACAACAATCATTAGTTTAAGAATTACTTAAACCACCGATTGTTAGTGTCCATGAGTTTTGAAAAAATTACGATTTCCAATTTGGGGCAACTTACATAATCGGTAGTTTGTACAAAAATTAACCTTCCCATTGTTAGTGTCCAGGAGTTTTGAAAACATTCCAATTTCCAATTTCGGGCAACTTACATAATCGGTAGTTGAGGCTATCTATTATCTACCGATTGTTGTTTTCTTTTATGACTAATGATATTTGAGCAATTATTTAGCAGGTTATTTAGAATGAAAGTACAATCAACGACTAGTTTTTGAAATTATCCTACAAATACACCTCTCTTTTCTCAACCAAATACCACACACACCTAATTTCATACACTCTACAAATTTCATTTAAGCATCTCCTCTTTATAACTCACTCCATAACTCTACTTACAAGAATGGCAACATTTGACTCCGCTGAAGATTTGGCTATAATTAAAACATGGTATAACGAAACCCTACGTGAAGATGTTATAGATGGAAGGGTTACACCCGAAACCTTTTGGGGGAGGATCTACATCAAATATGTGCGAGATTATGGAAATCAAAAGCAAAGATCTCTTGAACAAATTCACGATAGGTACCAACTTATTCGAGTAGCGATATCTGATTATTTAGCTATACAACAACGAATCTTTAGCCGCACCATTTAGGCATGTCGATCCAACAATTTGTAAGCATCTTTTACATAAGCTAAGTTCTAAGATCTTCCAATAATAATAACATAGTAAACTTGATGAATTATGTTCTTTTTGTTCTATGCCTGTGTAGGAGGATGCCGCAAAAACACACTACTATCAGGAAAAATGAGAAGAATTCATATTTGTTGAAAGCTATGAGTTCATGAAGTCCAGAGTGTAATCACTAATAATGTTTAACTTTATGTACCGATTCTGGAAAATTTACAAATATTTTGTCAGAGTTTGGTTGTAATCGGAAGTAATTGCTTAACTTTATCTACCGATTGTGAGGAATTTTCAATTATATTCTCATAGTTTGGTTGTAATCAGAAGTAAATGGTTATGTTAATATACCGATTCTGGGAATGTTACTTGTTTTTGTCAGAATACTTATTATCATCGGTAGTTGTAGAATTTCTGAAACTACCTATTGTGCTTGTACAAATTGTTAAAATTTTACAAAAAATTTCGATTTCCAATTTGGGGTTATTTATCATAATCGGTAGTTTAAGAAATTCTTAAACTACCGATTGAGATTGTACAAAATGTTGAAATTTTACAAAAAATTTCGTTTTCCAATTTGGGGCTACTTATTATAATCGGTAGTTTTAGAATTTCTTAAACTACCGATTGTGATTGTACAAAATGTTAAAATATTACAAAAAATTCCGATTTCCAATTTGGGGCTACTTATTATAATCGGTAGTTTAAGAATTTCTTAAACTACCGATTGTGATTGTACAAAATGTTAAAATTTTACAAAAAATTTCGATTTCCAATTTGGGGCTACTTATTATAATCGGATGTTTGCACAAAATTTAAACTACCGATTGTTAGTATCCAGGAGTTTTGCAAAAAAATCGAATTCCAATTTGGGGCAACTTACATAATCGGTAGTTTACACAAAGTTTAACTACCGATTGTTAGTATCCAGGAGTTTGAAAAAAATCGAATTCCAATTTGGGGAAACTTACATAATCGGTAGTTTGCACAAAATTTAAACTACCGAATGTGGTGGAATCGGTAGATATATTACTCCTTTATCAACCGATTATCATTTGTTCATAGAATTAAATGCATGCAAAAAATGAATTAGTCGTTGTGAACAAAACATTGTATTAATATCTTTTTGTATACATTCATATGTTCAAAAAATATATTCAAAATTAACTATTCATCTTCCTGGATACGTTCAATTACGTTCTATACTGAACTTCCAAAAAAACGATCCCAACGTTTCATGTTCTGATCGTATTGCTTCAACCACTCCTTACAATGGTTAGTTGTGAAGTAATCCGACCACCTGGCTAATGGAGGTCATGGACAATCTTCTTTTAAACCGATAAAATGATTGCCATTAACAAAAGCCATAATGGTTCGTCTATCCTTGACCGAATCATCACACACCGTCCTTGTGGGTGTAAATGTGAGATTAACTCCTGTTCTTGGAGGACAGAAAAAATGTACCGCGCAGTTCAATACATCCGCTAAAAGATACCCACATACCGACATTACCATCCAAAACCTGGATCCGACCACCTCCAGTCCCTTTTCTCCTTTTACACGAGTATATAACTCGTTGAACCCTTCTTCTCCGCCATGTGTATCTCCTGTTTTCATCATTTCAATATAAAAATCTTTATCCTCCAATAAATGCGCGGCCATCTTATTTCTTAAATATTCCCATTGGGTCATATTCTCGGTAGCTGCCTCACTTAAGTTTCCCATTTGTTTCAAAGCAACGTGGAGACCACAATTGCCATCCCCATCTACATCGTCGGTGGACAAAACAAATGGTATAATGAGTAGAGGGAGTTGGTCCAAATACCTATCGTGTATATGTTTGACTTTGTTGGGAAGGAATCTTAGACACCTTAGCTTTGACTTGTCGTGAGCTTGGTCCACCTTGATCCTTCCTTGGACGACCCCTTTTTGCTGAAGCCGGGAAATCTTCATACTCAGCTTCAGTATGTTCATGCATAGAAAGGTCACGACGAATAGATAACAATTCCTTCAACTCTTTCCTTTGAATTGACCTTGGCTTTTCGGTATTCGGCCTACCAATTGGATTTCCTTTTATTGGTTCATGAACAACCTGTTGATAGGGGTGAAGGGCTTCCTCTAAATAGTGCACCAAAATTTGCTTTTGTGCCTCATTTGACCTAGAGTAAAGCTCGCGTAGTCGTGCAAATATTTCCGTCTCCACGAACGAGACACCATCCACCTCCGGGGTTGTTGGACTGAAATTTAATTGCTTCCAAAAGGGATGAATATCATTAATGTAAATCACTTCTTTGTACCTTCCAAGCATGTGACGACACGGGAGTCCAATACCTATCATCGTCTTGTAGTTGCAAACCGTAGTCTCACATCGTGATCTCTGTACAACTCCAATTGTTTCATCATGAAATTTATTGCCCACCAAGAAACTTTCTAAACTATACCCCTTAGAAGATCTTTATGTTTTAAATGTGCCAACGGGAATCTATGCCGACTTTTTTCCATTGAACCATGAATCTTAGTGAGGTCACGTTCGGAGAACTCATGGATTGCTTCTGGGACCGACATGACCCCATTTTGGCTTCCGACTAGTATCTTCTTTAATCGGCCATGGGACCCCTCTCAATGCTTGTTGCCTCGTTCTTGAAGTGCTGATATTCATATATCCATGCATACACAAACTTATCCTTATGCGGTCCCAACCATTGTGATTTACAATACTTAACTGCTTTGGGGTAGTCCTTGGCCCATTCATCCTCAAACTTCTTCAAGTTGTATTCATAATATTCCTCCGTCATCGAACAAACTATCTTATCCCATGCTTTTTGAAATAAAGACCACTTCATTTCATCCTCGGCCCACTTTTCTTCGGCCAACCTTTTCTATTTTTTCTGTTGTTCGACGGTTAGTTTACTAATACGTTCATCCTCTTCTTTTGACCTCTTGGTACATATGTTTCTTTTTTTAGCTTGGATATGATGTCTTCAATTGACTTTGATGTTGCACTGTATGTGCCACGTACAAAGCAAATGCTGGGCTTCCGGAAACACTACCTTTATTGCATTCATCAAGCCTGTATCGTTATCCGTTACAATAACCCTTGGAAAATTATCGCCATTTTAGATCGACCTTAATGTTTGCAACATCCAAATGAAACTCACATCGTTCTCAGCATCCATTAAACCCCAAGCCACAGTAAATGTGCATTTGTCCGAAGTGTGGCAAGCGATGTTCAACAACGGCATATTGTACCTGTTTGTATTGTAAGTAGCATCTATCAACAAAATTTGATGAAAGCATTGAGACAATTGAATCATCTCGGGATGTGCCAAGAAAATACGAATCACCCTACCATTCCTTTCTTCTTTCCTCAACGTGTAATTGTATTTCTCAGCTAACCACTCAGATTGTTGCATAACCATTCGACCGTCCCATTCCGTCCTTTTGATCTGTGCTAGCACCGAATAAATTGTAGACTACGAGGACAAGTTGTTGGGGTCGTCCGCCTTTATCTTAGAAAGGATTGAACTCGATTTCATTACGGTCCTCATAGACTTCACCGTCTCCATTTCTTGTGGTTTTAACTTGGCAACCATTACGTGCCTAACAATATTTTACGGATCTTCGTGGTTATGACGACCATTAGCAACTCTATACATTTTCCATATTTTTCCTTTCTTACCTTCGGGCTTATGGAAGATAATCTTAAATGGGCATCCAATCTTCTTTGAATTAACTCGGTATATCCTATCCGTCTTCTTTACGTATTTATAATTCGTTCCCGTATGACTCTTTCGCTCGCCACCTCTCTCACAAATCATTTCAAATCGATCAACTTTCACGCAATTGTTCTGAACTACAACGCACATCTTCTCTTTAGCCTTGTTGAGAAGCCATTCCTTTGCCTCCTCCTTACTTCCGAATGTCTTAATGTGCATATAACAAAACAAATATCATAAGCCTAACCATGTAACATACATTCTAAGAACAAGTTAAGAGTGGGTATGTAGCGTACTAAATTATTTGCATAGTGTAGGGAAGTATCAGGACCCTCGTATGCAACAGGATTAACCCATTCAATAATCTACGTAAAATAGCAATGAGTTAAACAATGATAGTCGATAGTTAATTAGGTTCACATGCTACCGGTTATGAACAACCGGTAGTTAATAAAACTCCCGTGCTACCGATTATTTACAATCGGTAGGTAAGATATATTCATTAACTACCGATTGTAACGTGAAAATCAACTCAAGTCCTGTCCACAAAAACAAGTATAATCGGAGGTTTAATTTGTTAAAAACTACCGATTATTTACAATCGGTAGGTAATATGTATTCATTAATTACCGATTGTAAATTTTGTAAAATATTATCTTTGTAGGTTTGGAGAAGTTCAGTTTTGGGGCGACTAGCGCGGAAGAGATCAAGTCATGTCCTGTACACATATAATCGGAGGTTTACTGTGTTACAGAACTACCGATTACAATACAATCGGTAGGTAACTATTTGACATTAACTACCGATTGGAAATTTTTCAAAATAATAACTTTGGAGATTTGGAGAAAAACTAATTTGGGGCGACTAACTCAATCGGAAGATAAAAAGTTCTCCTAAACTACCGATTGTGAAAATATATTCAAAAAAATTCAATTTGGGGTGACTATAATAATCGGTAGTCAATAAGTCTTCCTAAACTACCGATTATGTTAAAAAAAAATTCAAAAAAAAAAATACAATTTGGGGATTTTGTATAATTGGTAGTTAAAATCTTCACGAGACTACCGATTGTTCTATTTTTTCTGAACAAACGTATAATCGGTAGTTTTTGGAGTACCATAAACTACCGATTATGGTACGTCCATGGCATTAAATGCATGCAAAAATGTATGTTTTTTGTTGCCGATCACATACAAACGCATACAAATTGGGTTTTGAGCTTCTTAACACAATACCTGATTGTTTGATGCATTATTATCTTCATTTTGATGTGATTCATCGTCTAGGTTTTCTTCCACACCAAAATTTGGATCATCCAACAAATAACCCAAATCGTCGTCTCTAAACGTGTTTGAACCTTGTTCAATCTCATCTTCTATGTCATACCCATCCATGTTTATGATTGAATTTAGTCAAAATTTGATTTCCCAAAAATTCTTCTTCTTCTTCTTCTTCCTCCTCTCTAACACACTCTCTATTTCTATTCTAAAACTAAAACTCAAATTCATCATTTAACACTAACTATAACCAAATTAATCAACTAATTAATCAAAATTAACACTAATTAAACAAGGATAAATTAACCATTATAGAAATTAGATGGATAAGGAATATCTTGAGATTACTTCAAAATGACTTTATTTTGTTTTATTAGTCCCCCTAATTAGTTTTTGGTAGCCCTCAAATAAGTCAGGATATTTATCCAACACATAATCTACTTAACCTTGTAAACTCCTGTTCCTTTGGCTCAATCAAAGGTGTGCTTGATATGGAATAGAATCTTCCAAAATGAAACCCGATGTGTTGATGAAGGTTAAACAAGTTGAGGGTGTTGTTTACCAGTAGACCTAATTTTTTACCGTCTCCAATCTCACACTTCCCCTGTTCATCATCACACAGTATTACAGTGTCTCCAATCTCGCCTTTGAAATACGAATACACCGGTAACTAGTAAAGGTCGCTACACATCATTGGAATTTGGGAACATCAAGTTCACTATCATCTCTTTTTCCTCTTCTCACTAGGGAAGTACCATGTTTTACTGACAATCACTAGGCGAAGTACCATGTTTTACCATAAGTTTGTTTGTTAGTCCACTGTTCCTAGTAGTCTAATTACCTGATCATCTTCAGGTAGCAATAAACTGTTCCAAGGATTGACCATTTCTAATTATTGCACTTTTACATCTAACACATAAGGAAAAGTCAATTAGCATCATTGTTTACTTAAATCTCGCAATTGATAAATTTAACTAGATATGTTTAAGAATGAAGGCCTAGGATCTATTTGGAAAGAAATTTTTTTTTTTTGATAACTTGAGCTTTGAGAGCTTTGCTCTTCTCCTGTATTGCTTTTTTTGTTTTCTTTTTTTGCTTGATAAAAATGAACTACATGATACTCCCTTTTATAGATAGGAGATCACAAAATACATAGAGACATTTTGACAAATCATAAAGATAGGATGGACTTTACAAATCTCTATGTGACTCTTTGACAACAACACAATGAACTTAGAAAAATAAAAGTAATCCCAAGAGTGCTTGGATAAGAACTCAATTTATTATGCCAACATTGCCTCCCGTAAATTGAGTTTTCTCTTGACTCCCAATGCTTCAACATTCTTTGAAAATACGGGACCTCCAAGTGGCTTTGTGAAGATATCCGCAAGTTGCTCTTCACTTTTGCAATACTCAAGATTGAGTTCTTTTTCATGAACAAGCTCCCTTAAGAAATGGAAACGAAGACGAATGTGCTTTGTTCGCCCATGAAGAACTGGATCTTTTGAGATAGAAATAGCCGAGTTATTATCACAAAAGAGTGTTGTAGGACCACTTTGCTTGAAATTCATACTTTCAAGAATTCCTCTCAACCAAATCGTTTGACATATGGCGAAGGAACCTGCAATATACTCTGCTTCAGCAGTAGAAAGAGATACGATTGGTTGCTTCTTTGAACTCCAACAAATTGCTCCACTTCCGAGATTAAAAACATATCCGGAAGTACTTCTTGAATCATCAACACTTCATCCATGATCACTATCTGTAAAACCAACAAGCTTGACAGGAATATTTTTCTCATAAAAGACACCATAGTCAATGGTTCCTTTTATATATCGAAGGATTCATTTTGCCGCCTCCAAATGATTTGAATATGGCTTTTCCAAAAACCTGCTGATCAAACTAACAGCAAACATGATGTCCGGACGAGTGGCGGTGAGATACATCAAGTTTCCAATCAAGCTTCGAAATATAGTTTTATTCACCAACTTTCCTTCTCCTTCTTTGCTCAACTTTAATCCTGTAATGCAAGGGGTTGTAACAGGATTTGAGTTCTCCATTCTGAATTTTTTAAAAATCTCGGCTGCATATTTTTCTTGAGAAATAAAAATTCCTCCTTTCGTTTGTTGCACATTTATGTCAAGGAAATGGTGCAACTCTCCCAAATCAGTCATTTCAAACTCCTTCTTCATAGAAGCTTTGAAATCTTCTAACATCTTAAGATCATCACCCGTGAAGATAAGATCATCAACATAAAGACTCACCACCATAAAACCTCCATTCTAATTTCTTTTGATATAAAGAGTGTGCTCAAAAGGACAACGCTCGAAACCATAATTCAGAAAATATTTATTGATTCGATCATACCATGCACGGGGTGATTGCTTCAAGCCGTAGAGAGCTTTCTTGAGTTTGTACACCTTTTCTTCCTCGCCTTTCTTCACGAATCCGGGTGGTTGTTTAAGATAAATTTCTTCTTGAAGAAAACCATTCAAGAAAGCTGACTTGACGTCCATTTGGTACAATTTCCATCCTCTTTGAGCAGCAAGAAAAATGATTAGACAGATTGTTTCAAGTCTTGAAACCGGAGCAAATACTTCATTGAAGTCTTCACCTTCTTTTTGCTTGTATCCTTTAGCAACAAGCCTCGCCTTGTATTTGTTTACGGAACCATCAAGGTTGGTCTTTGTTTTGTACACCCATTTCACACCAATAGAAGATTTGTGTGAAGGCAAAAGTGTAAGCTCCACGTACCATTCTTCTCAATGGCATTGATCTCCTCTTTCATAGCTTGATTCCATTTTTCTTCTTTTGAGGCTTCCTCATAAGAAATTTGGTCTTCTCCTGCAAAGAATGCAAAGAAGATTTGATTTGGCCCGTCTATCTCTTCCGTCACATCATAAAGTTCTGTCAAGCTCCTTGTCTTTCTTGGTGGTGGTGATGGTGAATTTTCTGGGGATTCGTCATTTTCACCATCATTGGCCTCCTCTGATTTTGATTCATCTTCTTCATCATCAAGTAGAACCTGCCATGTTAGTGAATCTGACATTTTCGAAAAATCATAAGAGGATTTTTCATCAAAAACAACATCTCTGCTTATGACAATTTTCTTTGTTCGAGGATTGTAAAGCTTGTAAGCTTTTGTCCTCTCACTATAGCCAATGAAAACACATTTTTCAGATTTATCATCAAGCTTGGTTCTTGCAGCATCCGGAATATGTGAGTATGAAAGACAACCAAATGTTTTAAGATGTACCACATTTGGCTTCTTACCATACCACGCCTCATTTGGTGTAATACCCTCCAAGCTCTTTGTCAGTGACCGGTTGATCAAATAAACGGCACAAGAGACTGCTTCGGCCCAAAAATCAGATGGCATATTTTTCTTCTTTAGCATGCACCGAACCATGTCCATGATCGTCCGATTTTTCCGTTCGGCAATTCCATTTTGTTGAGGTGTATACCGCGCCGTCAATTCGTGTCTAATCCCATGGACTCGACAAAAATCTTCAAATAAAGAAGATAAGTATTCTCCACCTCGATCACTTCTCAAATTCTTGATTTGAGAATCAGAAAATTTCTCGACACGAGACTTGAAATCTTTGAAGCAAGAGAAAGCTTCGGATTTTTCTTTCACAAAATACACCCAAACTTTTCTTGTGAAATCATCGATAAACAATAAGAAATATCGATTACCTCCGAGAGATGGACTCGGAAAGGTCCGCAAAGGTCGGTATGAACGATCTCCAGAGGTGACTTTGTCTTCCAATTCGATTTGGAAGGAAACGACTCTCGGTGTTGCTTTCCCAATTGACATTCTTCACAAACTTCGCCAATTGCATTGATATTCGGCAGTCCTTGGACAATTGCTTTGTTTGCCAACTCCTTTAGGCTTTGAAAATTGAGGTGCCCAAATCTGTCATGCCACAACTTTGAAACATCATCTTTTGCAGTTAAGAAACAAGAAACATTCAAAATATCAAGTTTGAGTGGAAATAAATTATTAGAACTCAAACCGATATTTGCAACGGGTTGATTATTTTTCTTCATAATGCAAGTGTTGTCCACGAAACGGATATCAAATCCTTTCTTCAACAAGTGACCAACACTTAGCAAGTTGCTTTTCAATCCCGGCACTTAGAACACATCGGACATTTTCTCGGCTTTTCCGGCTTTTGTCTTGAAAGAAATTTCTCCAACACCTTCGATTTTGTAAGACTTCGCATCTCCAATTGTAACCTGCCCATGGTTAGCTTCAACAAGATTTGAAAATAAATTTTTTTTTCCCGTCATGTGTTTGATAGCACCACTATCCAAGTACCAAGTGTTTCCAAAATCTCCATTGGAAGCAATTAGTAAAGTTTCTGAATTTTCGGCTTTATGCACATAGCCGACTTCTTGTTTCTTTTCAGGGTACTTCTCCTAACAGTCATTGGCTTTGTGTCCCGGTTTGTGACAATAGTGACACTCAATGTAAGGTTTTTTACCTTTGTAAGTAGTATGACCTCGACCACGCCCTCTTTGAAGATTATTTTGGACGGATTTCTCCTCTTCCTTCGCCTCCTCATTTGAATTGGCTTGACCATGATTGTTGGACCAAGTTTTTCCGCCTCTCGTTTGTCCATGACCTCTACCTCGTCCAAGACCACGGCCTCCCGAAGTTGAGGATTTTAATGCTTGATCGGAAGAAGAAATTTTAGGACTCCTTTTGAGTATTCTTGCTTCGTGTGCTTCCAATCTTCCTTGTAAATTCTCCAATGTCATCGAAGAGTAGTCTTGTGACTCTTCAATAGCCACAACAACATGATCGAACTTCTCGGGTAGACTTCGCATGATTTTCTCGACATCTCTTTGAGCTTCCATGATTTCGCCATTTATTGCCATTTGATTTACAAGAGAAGTGATTCTTGTAAAATATTCGACAATCTTCTCGCTTTCCGTCATCTCCAATTTTTCGAACTCGGCTCGTAAGGATTGCAAACGAACCTTCTTCACTTGATCTTTTCCGGAGTAAGTAGTTTGAAGAATCTTCCACGCTTCCTTCGAACTACTTGCCTTGGTTAGTCTTTCATAGATCGGAACTTCGATTGCTTGATAGATTTGGAAGAGAGCTTTGCTATCTTTTTGTCTCTCTTTTTTCAAAGTCTTCTTTTGTGCATCGGTCAATTGAGTTTCATCTCTTGGTGTTTCAACATCATCTTCTTCATCTCTTGGTGTTTCAACACCATCTTGAACGATACTCCAAAGATCTTGAGATTCAAGACATAGCTTCATTAAGTTGCTCCAATAATCGAATTTTTCTCCATTGAAACGAGGCATAAGAGAAACTGGATTGTTGGACATTTTAAACGAGGCTCTGATACCAATTTGAAGGCCTAGGATCTATTTGGAAAGAAAAAAAAATATTTTGATAACTTGAGCTTTGAGAGCTTTGCTCTTCTCATGTATTGCTTTTTTTGTTTTCTTTTTTTGCTTGATAAAAATGAACTACATGATACTCCCTTTTATAGATAGGAGATCACAAAATACAAAGAGACATTTTGACAAATCATAAAGATAGGATGGACTTTACAAATCTCTATGTGACTCTTTGACAACAACACAATGAACTTAGACAAATAAAAGTAATCCCAAGAGTGCTTGGATAAGAACTCAATTTATTATGCCAACAAAGAAAAGCAAGATTATTTTTTTTAAGTTTAATTTCAATTGGATATAGTGGAAAATGGAGGAGATACAGTACAATAATCAACACAGTATTCTCAATCCAACGGTCAAGTATTCTTCTAGGTCGTATGAGGTGAATAAATACAATGTGTTCAATGAGCGCCAGAACAGAAGTGAAGTTATTTTCTCCAATTTCTTTCTTTACGAAATTGATAGTTTTGTGCTGCTTTTACTTTTGGAAGCCCACCACCACCACCACCACCACCACCACCACCACCGGAACATCAGCTAGTAAACACAACAATTATGAATAGGCCTACAATCTCATTACACCATGTTCAAAAGTTGATACTAAAGGAAACCAAAAGAAGACAAATGATGGGAGTGAGTGACAGCTAAAGAAGAAAAAAAAGTTTATGAGATACAATTCTTAGATAACTACCTTTGATCAAGAGTTTTATACCATGCAGAACTTGTTTTCATGATAGTCTAGGACCTAATTCTTGCAGTAGCTTCTGCTTCTTCACACTGAACTCAAGATAGATAGATGGGTCGGACTGGGACGAAGTCGCCTAACTTTTGTTTGAATAGGGTTACGACTCATTTTCGAGTCCGATCACCATTAGTTCAATCAAAACCTACTTCTAAATCTATAATAAATACATATGAAAATAATGTTTTTTTAGACAATGGGGAGGAGAAGACGATTTTAAGTGTAAATGGTGCAGAAATGGGGAGTGAAACTAGTTCATCAGTACTAATTGGCAGAAGGATAATGATTGTTGTTGATTCAAGTCTTGAAGCTAAAGGTGCTATTCAATGGGCTCTCTCACATATTATTCAGAATCAAGATACTATCATTCTTCTCTATGTCACCAAGCCTACTATTTCCAACCATGGTAAGGATTTTTCTTTAACATTTATCTCTTGCAAAATTTTCCATTAGCATCTCTTCAAATTTGGGTTCTCAAAGTTGTTTTGATTGATTACAGGTAAACAGACGAATACGGAAATGTACACGAACGAGTATGAACTTCTTTACTCCGCAAAGAACATGTGCCATGTCAAAAGACCCGAGGTAAGCTGTAAACAGCTTTAAGAAATTACAAATTGTTTGCAAATAACAAAAACAGGGAATTCCGTTAAAGAATACCATCGAAATTGTTTCCAGACATATTTTCTCTAGGCGTGCAATTTCTCAAGTTTATCGTTGTACAACCAGTTATATCTCAACTGCAACTGTTTTCTAAACTAACATGGTATTTATGAAGGTTTTCGCCCATTGATTAGTCTTAGAATTTCCAGTGACTTTGTGTATGGTACTATACAGGTACATATTGAAGTTGCAGTAGTAGAAGGAAAAGAAAAAGGGCCAACCGTAGTAGCAGAAGCAAAAAACCAAGGGGTGTCACTATTGATACTCGGGCAGAAGAAGCGATCAACGACTTGGCGACTAGTAATGATGTGGGTAGGGAATCGAATTGGTGCTGGTGTCGTTGAATACTGTAATGATAATGCCAGTTGCATGACAATTGGGGTGAGAAGAAAAAACAGAAAAGTTGGAGGGTATCTTATTACAACGAAACGTCATAAGGATTTTTGGCTGTTGGCTTGAATATACACAACAATTTTAGATGTACAAAGTGTATATCAGTCTATGCACAATGAGTGAATCTATTAGTGTTGGAAGATTTGCAAACAGAGTGTTAAAAAAGAGAATGGAAGTGTGATTGTTCAGTGACGTAGAATTTTGTACGTGAAGAAGACTAGTTCTCAAGCCTTAGCAGTGTGGTGTAGTTGGACATTATTTTAATACAATTAATGTACTTTATTGCTACAGAACTAGCTTTACTTATACGCATTATTAGTTAAAAAAAATAAGTTTTAGAACAAAAAAAGAAAAAGAAAAAAAGAAACTTAAAACACGTACAAAAGATACACATTATAAGTTAAACCTCTACATAAGAATAATCTCGGAATAACACAAAATAACATTATCTGCAGACATTTATTTAAAATGTAATCTATGGAGAATGTTCTGTAGTTACAAGAAGGCAATAGATTCTATCTCTTCTCTAGGTTTCTTCTTTTAGTTTCTCGCTGTTTTATTTTCTTTCGGTCCAGTTTATCTTTCAGTTGTTCTTATCCTTTGTATTTTGTTCTCCGTTGGCTTAATATAAGATCCTTATCCGAATAAATAAATAAATTTGGATTATACACATACCTGGACCAAATAAAAACATATGTGTTGGGAAAAACACAAACAAACCTATCAAGTCATTATTTATTTTTGGGGTGCACTTAAACCTCAACGTTTAATATATAATTTATACAGGGCCATCTTACAGTTTTGAGGTGCTCTAGGTAATCTTAAAGTATGAGGATTTTTTATGAGTTAAAGTTCTAGTTTAGGGTAGACAAATTTTAAGCGATAATTTGGATCAGGCTATGCGGCAGAAAGCCGACCAATTTTTTTTATAGTTATTTTGGTTAGATTTTAGGTTCCAAGCATGTAATTTGGTATAAAATACCATCAAACTTGGTTATCACCTGCAATAATTAAAAATTAAGTGACACTATGTTACAAATCATTTAATAACATAAAAACTATCACATTTATTTGAATAACTGTGACAAATTGCTTTCGTAACATTTATCTCTGTTACAAATTTACTTTTAATTGGATTTTTTTTGGGCCCCCAACAATTTGGGGCTCTAGGCGATGGCCTAGCTCGCTTAGCCCATAAGATGACCCTGAATTCATATACTAGTTTTCAATATGAAACTCGTTTGACGTTCAAAAACAGTATATTGAAGTACTTCAGTATGATCATTTCCTTCAGCTTTCAATTGAGTGAGTTATTTCAAAAAAATTGTAGGTATGATGAAAATATGATGCTAGGCATGTATAGAATAAATATGGTTATTCTTAACATGCGTAAGTTTTAGTGATGTAATAAGTGTTCTATGTTTGTAAGTTTGAAGATATTGACATGGAACTGCTAAGGGTGTGGTAAACATTACATTAGGGAACACTTTAAGTCGCCAAGTACTATTGTAAAACCCGATGTGTTTTTTATTATGAAACTAAACAACCAGTGTCAAAAGTGATAACTTTGTTTAAATATGCAAAGTTTAACAAATTAAAAGTGGTGGAAAGAATCGGCATATCAGGAGGTTTAGGATTAACTGGGTTTGATGACATAAACCGCGAAATAATCTCGTGGAATAAAAATTACATAAATACTGAATAACTGATGAAAATTCAAAAAAAACTTGGATGCCTACTTGCTTCTATGGGAACCCACTCTAACATGAAAACCATAATATGGGAATAACTTGAAGGAATTGCTAGAAACCTTAGTGTTCCTTAGGAAATAATAGGGAGATATGAATATGATTCTTCATGGTGACGAAAAAAAAACACGAGGGAGTAAAATAAACTCGAAGGAATAAGAAATTAGAAATGATGCTATAAGTGGTCTTAGTATTATAGACATTGGATTTTATGGTTATCCATTCACTTGGTCTAACCATAGATATGATGGGAACATGGTTGAAGTTAGATTATAGTGGACTTTGGTGCATAATGAATGGTGCACAATGTTTCTTAATAAAAATTTATCTCAACTTAGTCATATTGCATCTGATCATTCTCTAATTTCTCTTATTAACTTCTCCAAGTTGGAACGGTGGCCCGCCACTTTTCGAATTCTTTGGAAGTTGGTTGAAAGACGACTCTTGTAATAAGGTCATAGCCAATTCTTGGAACAACACTCTTGAAGGTTCCCCTGGTTATAAAATGGTTAAAAAGCTTTCAAATATTAAAATCAACATCAAGAATTGGAATAGATACCATTTTGGTAATATCAATACTAGACTGCAAAAAACAATTTTTTTTTTGGAATCTGTAACAACATAAAATTTCAAAATCTGTCGAGCTCAAAGCCCTGAATTTGGAAGTTAAAAAGTGGTGTAATATTCAATAAGTTTTTTACAAGATATAAAGTTGTGAAAAAATGATGAAGTTAGGGGATAAAAATTCTTTTTTTTTTCATAGTCTGGATAGGAATAGAAATCCGAGAAACAAAATTCATATTATGCAAGATGAAAAAGGAAATTTGGTCGATAATAGAAATCAAATTGAAAACTTTCTAACAAATCATTTCATGAAATGTCTACAACCACAAACCCTTGTATTAATTAATATTTCATTACTAATATTCCTTGTGTAGTCACTGAGGAGGAAAATTGTTCTCTTTTGTCCATCCCGGACGAATATGGAAGAAATCAAAGCCACTTTATTTGGAATGCCAAAAATTGCAGAACCTGATGGATTTAATGTCGAGTTTTTTCAAAAAATTGGGAGATTATCTCTCCAGATATTGTGGGAAAGGTCCAGAAATTCTTTTATAATGGATTTATGATCAAAGAGATAAACACAAATTTTGTTTCTTTAATTCCAAAAATTCAAAATTATAAATCTCATGGTGATTTTAGGCCTATCAGTTTGTGTAACACAACATATAAATTTGTCTCAAATATTTTGTCAAATAGACTGAAACCTCTCCTGGATAAACTAAATTCACCTTTTCAATATATGCTTTTGTGCCAAATAGACAAATTTACGACAATATCATTACTGCTTATGAAATCATACACACTGCGAGGAAAAACACTAAGAAAACTGGTTTAAAAGGAATTAAAATTGAAATGTCAAAAGCTTTTGGCAGGGTTGAGTGAAATTTCCAGATGGCTATTCATAAAAAGATGTGTTTCTGTGACAACTGGAACAATCTCATTCATCAATGCATAAGCAAAACTTCTTATACTATTTTGATATAAATGGTTCCCTTGGGACTAAATACTTCGAGAGGAATTAGGCAGTGAGATCCCTTATCTCCCTATTTATTTATTTTATGCATGGAAACCTTCTCAAGCTATTTTATGATGACCCGAAGGAAAAGAATTATACATGGAATAAAAGTTCATAAAGATAGTTGACCCATAACTCATCTTATTTTTGCAGATGATTGTTTCATTTTTGCCAACACAACTGTGGTTGAGAGTAGGAATATCCTTTTAGTATGTGATCTGGTCAACTAATCAATTTTCAAAATCGGGTATTTTCTTTGGTAAAAAAGTTCCTGATAAAGTTCAGAGAATCACCATTAAAACTCTTAAGGTTAGGAAAATTAAATTGAATGACAAATATCTGGGGTCCCCACTTTTCAAAAACAATTCAAAAATTGCTAGTTTTGGACATGTGATGGCTAAAATCAAAAACATATTAAAGGGGGGTTGGGCTTTAGAAACGTATTCCCTCCGTCTTCTTTTATTAGTTTGCTTTGACAAAGTCAAAATATTAAGGAGGCCGGAGGAATATCCAAATTTACCCCTATTAAATGCTATATTATTACTAAAACTAAAAGTAAACATGTGAAGCATATAAGAAAAATATATATTTTATAATTTCACTATTCTTAGAAATGTTTAAAAGAAAAAAAAATCTTTACATATCTTTAGTTACAAATATTTTTTATTTTAAAAAAGGAATGAAGATAAATAGGAAAGATATTAAATTGATTTGTTTTTTTATTTATGGAGATACGATTTAAGATTTCAATTTGGGTTATATTAAAAATAATTTTATAGTTATAAAAAATTAAGGGTATATTTGATAGTTTAATGAAAAACTATGACTATAAACAGAAACTGACAACTATTTTAAGACAGACGAAAATAGAATAGAGGACCAATAAGAAAGACGAGGGAGTACATCTTATGAATGAAAGAATGAAGCAATAATCTCAAAAATTAGTTCGGGACTCATTGCTTATTCAAATCTTTATGGGATACTATCTTAAAGTTATAATTTTTTTTTTTAAAAGATATCCTATAAAAATATTTTAAAACTAAAGTTGCTGACTTTTGGATTTGGAAAGGAAAAAGTTCGAAATTTTAGGTGCTGGGAGGTACACAACGGACTCTCAATAAAATATTTGGAAACATAATTGATTTATAAATAAACTCATTATTTGGGGGGACATCCTATTTGGGCACTCACTATCAACATTTCAATTGGGTTATCGAGTTTCTCAATGGAAAGGCTGAGTCTTGGAATGTGGCTGAACTAAAAGAATGTTTTTGTGATGCTATGGCTGAAAAGTGAAATAGATCCCAATTCGTATTGGGGAAATGACCAATTCAAATGGTCTCGAACACCTGATAAAAACTTTTATATCACCTCATTCGACAAAGAGATTGAGAAAAAAAAAATGTAACAAAGCCAAAATAACCAAATTAACATACTATGGAAGAAAGTTTGGAATCTTAAAGTCATTCCAAGGATGAATGTTTTCATATGGAAAATCCTTCAAAATTGCATTTCACTACAGGCTCGGTTAAGTGGTTTCACGAACAATATTGATCAAACATGTCAGCTATGTAATAAAGATGTAGAGACTGTTGAATGATAGGAGCTTAAAATACATAATTTAATTAACATTTCCTATGCTTGTTTTAGTTGTTTCTTTTATATTTTTGGTATATTACGCTTGTTTTAGCTTTTGTAGGTATTGGAGTCACATGAAATGAAAGAAGAGAAATAGAGGCTTATAGCATTGTTCGGAGTCATTGGGTGTTGATGGGTGCAAAACTAGCAATAACGGATGTTTCAATTGTGTTGAAAATGAGAAACTACTAAGGACAACTAAGTTGTGGGCCATTAATTGAAGAGTTAAGCAAGGGGTCATCCCTTATCCAACCAGTGGGTGCCTTGATTTGGTTCACTATTAAACCTAAAAGCTAGATCTTGAACAACACCACTTTATCTTTTGTGTAGGGGTGTAAATTAGGTCGGGCCGGACAACCCGACCTATTAATGAAATGAGCAAGGGCAGGTCGGGCAAAGTAATCTTTTGCTTGTTAAATTAAACGGGCCGGACAAACAAGGATTTTGAGTAACACAAGTACCCATAGCCTGCCCAAACATATTTAAGAATTTGGGCTTGGGTGGACAGGGCTGGGTGGGCTTTAATTATATAGTAAAAAATATTGTAATTTAAATAAAAAAAGTTATACATATAAAATAAAATAGTAATTAAATTTTATCAAAATTAAATTTTGTTAAAAGGAAATCGTAGATTTTTTCCGTTGTATTTAGTAAAATCAATTTTTTACCGAAAGAATATATGATTAGTTTGATTATTTAATATGTTATAATTTTAAAAGTTATATTTTTTAATCAAAGATAAAAATTAGAAATGAACAATCAGACCAAGTAAATGGATAGTATTAACAGAAAACTAGACTAGATATAAGGTCAGATAAAGAAATTCAGCTCCAGATCTTTGTCCGCCTTTTTATTTAAATGAGTTGCGTCAGACAAACCCATAATGGGCCATAGGTTACCGTGGGACTCCATGGGTTAGGTTGGTGATCTTTGTTGAGTTGTGGCATTCGGATTCGATTTTGCGGAAGTACTATTGTTGGTTTATATTCTAAGTAACATCAATATCGTGCGGCGAAAACAGGTTGCTCTAATAATACTTTTCTTAGTTTCTTAATTTTTCAAAGTCCATTGTATTTGGCTATGAAATATATCTGACAGTTGAACGAAATTGCCTATAGTCTTGATTGATATTGCTTGCGCACATGTCTGCCATTCATTTTTTATTTATCCATCATATACATTTGTATATATAGGTCAGATGCATGATGCAACAACTTATTATTGTTAATGTTTAGATAGGTTACATGAGCGTCAGGGATTTGATTGGCTTAGAAATAACTGTAGGTAATCAATAGTAGACTTGATTGATGTGTTTGGCTAAGATATTTGGCATGCTAAACTAAGGACTGTTCGAGGGAAGAAGGTTACCATATGGAGACTTGTTGAGTTTTGGCAGTTGATGATAAAATAAAAGTTAGAATTGTCTTCTATAATATCTTGTTGTCTTCATAACCATGATCGATCCATATGATTTTTGGTATCAATACTAATTGATATTTTACTTGATAATAATAATAATAATAATCTTTTTTATCATTTGCAAACTGCTTTAGATTTGATCTTCAATGATAATAATAATAAATTTGATTTTCAATAATAATAATTTGTGATTATTTATGCAATAAAAATAATAATAATTGAGTTTTGTTTTGAGAGCAGGTTTGTGCTTGATTAGGAAAAGCGTGAATTTGTACATCTAATATTTTATGTTATTTTTAATCAATTTTTTATATCATATTTTATCCTATGGTCAGAACCTTTAAAACCCCAAATATAAAGTAAAAGACGATCTTCAGATTGGACGGGCTAGGTGCCTCACACCTTCCTAGACCGTAATTGATTTCCGGACCGTTTTCCCGAATTTGGACTAGTGCTTCTTTTATGTCCCAACTCTCCTAGTTGGGTGACGGCTTCGTAAAATAACAATTCTAAGTATATAACCATTTTAGAAACTTGAGAAATCTATTGGGTTTTCTCTCGTAAATTTTGATGGTATCTACAATGGCGACTTCACTGGGGACATTGAGAATATAACTTGAAATATAAATCGGTATTTGCACACCCACACGTGCAGGCACCCATAACATTTTGCATTTCATCTCGCATTTTCCAGAGTCCGATTCTTAGGATAATCCGTGGCCAGTAAGATGAACCTTTCGGGCGTTATCAGCTGAACCACCACAAGCCTTAGCCTAGTACCAAAGAAGACTAGTTTGACTACGTCTAAGGTATATTTTTCTAAGGTAACCCAAGCCTACCCAAAAATGAGTGGAACCTGCTTGTACGTACGAAATATGGAAATTTCCTTTTAAGTTGATTAAAAACTGCATTCATTGTTGCACAAAATCCGAGGCACAATCACCCCTGTGTTAACCGCATATTTGGTACTTTGTGAAAGCAGGAACATGAAAAGTTTGCACAGAGAAATGGCCAAGGATACTGAAATGACCGGCAACACTGTGACAGTGGAAGGGTTGCTAGAACAACTCCAGAAGGTATTGGATAAAAGTTCACTGAATTGAAAGCCGAGACCAAGAAGTTGACTCTGAAGACCATTGCAGAGGCCCTGGGAAAACACATTAGGGGTCTGGAATGTGAGAAAATGATAAAAGTAACCCTAATGATGATGATAATTATGATGAGGTTAAGGAGGATAATTTTGGAGAAACACGAGAAACCACAGAACGAGAAAGGCAATTAGCCCAGAGGCTCAAAGATGTTGAAAGGACCCTGCAAAGAATAACTAAGGGTACAATTGATACGCACGGGCTATATCCTGATCCCGAGATTCAATTGCCTCCGGACTTTAAATTACCGGACATGGATAGATATGATGGAACTAGATGCCCAAAAACCCATGTTCATATGCATGTCGGGCACTTGAGGCCCTTGGTAATTAATAATGGCTCGTTACTACAGTTGCTCTGGAGGAGTTTGAGTAGAATAGCCTTAAAATGGTTGATGAAGACAGACCCAAGTCAAGTTTCCACATGGAAGGATATCGTCAATATGTTTGTGAGGAGGTTCACACAGGTCACTAAATACTCTAACGGAAGAGGATATGGTGGATATTGTAATGGACTGCTTAAATTATGAATATTTTAATAGGTTGAGTTCGTCATACCACGCAACATTACTCTCTCTATGGAAGGAAGGATCACAAATAGAGAATGCACTAGATTCAGGCAGAAATAACAAGGTTATCCGACCAGGTAGACCCGAAGGGAAAGAAGAACAGTGGGATCACGACCACGTCCAAAGATCATGTGAATACTGTGTCAAAAATTACACGACAGCCATACCAACCAACTGTAGCTGCGTCAACGGTTGTTCCACCCCCAAGGTAGTACCAGGGACAAGGGGAAAATTGGAATCAGGGAAGTTTTGGGTGTCCACAAAGAAATTTTACTGAGTTACGACATCCAATGAGCCAGATGCTTCCAGTATTGGTTGGCAAGGGTTTGATAAAACTACCAGTCTTAAGACCTTCTTTGCCAAATCCACCAAGCTGGTTTAATCTAGAGAAGCTGGGCATTGTACCGATAGGTGTGCCGCTCTAAGGCACACAATTCAAGATCTTATCGAGTCAAAACAGTTGTCTATTGGCGAGACAAGACAACCCAATATAATTCAGAATCCGTTGCCTGCAGACCAAGGAAAACCCAGGATCAATTAAGTTTTTGCAGAAATAGAAACCAATCCAACCGATTCAATCTATAAGCACAATGAAGAAATTTTTTCCAAAATCCATATCTCCGAGATTTTACTCGCTCGTCAACCAAAACCTGTCTACATCAGTGAACTTTTCATGGATCAGGTACATAATATGAATTCTTTTGAATCGAATAATCATCATGGTCTCTTTTCTGATGCTTTTTCAGGTCAACCAACCGTATGCGGAAGTCAATTAATGTGACAGGTACAAACCGCTTTCCAGCAAAACCTGTGTATCTCTCAGATATTCAACCAAAACAAACTACTTATACAAGAACGACTTATATTTCAGAGATTTTGTCTTACCCAGTCAAACCACGAGCAGATCCGGTCTATCTCTCAGAAATCTTATCTGACCCTATACTTGAAACGAACCAACCTCTTATTAATCCAATTTATTTATCGGATATTCTTTACCAACCGGTGTGCGAAACAGATCATCCAAAAATATTGTGCTCGAAACCCTGGGTTCCAGGATGGGTGGATGCATTTATGAATGAAGATGGTGATGGTGAAGTTCAAAATTTAACAAGAAACGAAAGAATTTACAAGCCACCTCATCTGAGGGATTCATGCCTCCTGCACCACCAATAAAATCAACAGTAGAAGAGGACAAGGAGGTCATTGAACAGTTGCAAAAGAAAAAACTAAATATTTCTATTTGGGGGTTATTGATGGCCTCTACTAGTCATCGAGATGCCGTATTAGCTTAATTGAGTGCTTCACATGTGTCAATTAATATTTTTCCAGAAGAATTAGCAGGGACAACAACACAGGTGATAAAAGTAAACTTGTTAAAATTTTCGGATGAGGACTTGCCACCAGAAGGGAAAAAACATAACCGCGCACTTCAAATCACTATAGGGTGTGAAGGAGTTTATGTGCCGCTTGTGATAATAGATAATGGATCTGCAGTTAACATTTGTACCCTCGCCGCCGCGAAAAAGATTGGAATTAGGGAGGAGGATATATGTTTCAGAAGTGATACAACAATGATTGTTCAGGGTTTTGATAATGAGAAAAGGTGTGTTATGGGTGAGTTTACCATTATGGTGGTCATCGGGCCAGCTTATACGAAGACGACATTTTTGGTCATAGATATTAATGCAAGCTTTACAATGCTTTTAGGGAGACCGTGGTTACATGCAAACCAAGCTGTGAGTTTGAACTTGCACCAAAAATTGAGGTTCATCTTTGGTGATAAGTTAATAACCATCCAAGGAGATTTTGAGGAAGAATAAGAAAAAAGGAAAAATAATCATATTGCAATCCCAGCTTTCGAAACAAATCTGGTGGAGAAGAATTACAAGGAACAAAATGTGAATCAGGTATTTCATAAGGCCTTATCCAGGGAAAAAATTCCTAGTTGGTTCGAACATGGTCACCCCAAGGTGGCTCACTATCTGAGAAAATACCGGTTCTTACCCGGTATGGGGTTGGGTCTAAGAGGTAATGGTCGTACCGAACCTATCGATAGTCAAAAAATTTCTCATGAAGCTCCGTACGTTTTAGGATACCATCCCATAGAAGAAGACCGAATGGCACGAAAGCTGGAAAAAATGACAGAGACTCGTCAAGTAAAGAAAAAAACGGGGATAGATTGGACCAAACAACCACCCTTAAATGGTCATTTTAGACGGAAGGGGGATTCTCAGCTGTATATGGGATTCAAGGAACCAATGATTTTGAAGCATGCTAATGATGTGGAAGAATTAATAGATGGTCTGGAAAAGCTTTTTGTAGAGGATGAAGAAAAATTGGTAAGCGCAATAGAGGCCGAGTCAGGTAAGTCTCTAACTCATTGTGTTGAGTTAATCCGGCCAATTAAGGGTATTGAATCACCTGAATTTGTAAATAAGTCGTCTTTTATTTCCATTTTTCAAAATATTTCGAAAAATCCAAAAATTTAACAAACTAAAAAACTAAAAATATTTTGTTTTTGTTTGTAGGGATTTTTTTTTGGAAAATAATGTACTTGGCATTAGCAAAGGGTTTGAGAATACTGACAAGCCATGGGGACTGTGGAAGCACCAAAAAGAAAAACCTGAAGCGACTAAAAAAGTAAAATTTGTCAGTCAGAAAAAAGAAGATCAACCTTTAAGGGAATCTTAGAAAGAAAAGATCGATACGGTCAAGATATGGGTTCAGTGCAAGAATGTGCCAAAACTGAAGATAAATGCAGTGAATTTGATCGAAAAAGAACCATTGAAACTAAGACCAAAATAGATGTGGAAGCCATACTATAAGAAGGCGGAGATATCAAGATACCTGAAGATGAGTTTTTTCCACCATATAAAGGCACGACGCTGAATCTTCCACATAAGGAAGCAGTTTCTCACAAGGCCATATCATTAAATTTGAAAAATGATCGAGCAACTAATCAGAAGGCGGTGAATGATTTTCCTACTAATCAGAAGGCAATGAATGATTTTCCCATCATAATGTTCAAGAAGATAAAGAAAGCAGAATTTCGAGAAGATACAAGAATCAATCAGAAAGTTATCCCCAAAGGAATTGTTCAACCATTTGATCTGGATAGTCACCATGATCCAGGCTCATCACGTGTTACTCGACCCAAGAAAAACTACAATTGAGGTATGCTGCTCGACTTTTAAACTAGGGGCAACAAACATTTATGATGACTCACATAGAGAGGTGCTCACCTAGTACTGGCCATAACCATTTTCTACTACATTACCATGTCCATAGCCTCACATACCACCTGTTCATAACCATTTTCTACCACGTTACCCCATCCAAAGCCTTGACATTTTTTCCAAATAATATTTTCTCTCTAAAAAACAGAGAAAAAAAATCCAAAAAAAACAAAAACAAAAAAACTAGAGGCAGAGTCATCACTATGCTACGCTCTTAGTTTCAAAACAAATAATAAAAAAAAACTAACTAGGGGCATAGTCGTCACTATGCTAGGCCCTTAGTATAAAGAAATATGATTATTGTTTCTTGTTCAAGATCAGCCTCAAATTAAAAAAAATAAGTCAGGGACAGAATTGTGCTCGAAGCCAAATAAATAAATGTTCTATTCAATAAAAAAAATCACGAGGAAAAGTTTCTGAAGAAGAAAAACTTTACAGTTTCAAGTTTGGAGTTTCCATTTTTGTCCATCCATCACCCTTCATCCACCTATTATCATAAAATCCTCTTTTCATTCACCTGTCGTCATCACCCATCAAAACCTCTCTGAGTTGTTGCAATTAATAAATGTCCCTAGTTTAGGAGATGAGCAATAAATCTCATATATATAAAAAAAAAAAAAAAAACAAAAAAAAAACAAAAAAAAATGATAGAATCATCACCGTGCTATGCCCTTAGTTTGAAAAAAAAAAAATAGTTGAAACAGGCACTCGGGAAAATTGAGTAGCACTTAAAAGAAGCTTTAAGAAAAGAATAGTCGCGTGGAGAAATTAAAGGTTTGAAGCATTGAACCGTCATCATTGGGCTGAGAAAATAATACAGTTTGAAATTAACTGATGAAGTCGATTATAACAGGGAGGATTGACAAATTCGAAAATTTGGATGAGGATGATAATATTTTTGGTGGCATTTATCAGACACACGGCATGTCAGGATCCTATACTTTTGTATGTAGTTGAGTATTTTGTTTTTCATCTTTGTTTTTGAAATTTATTTTGTAGGTTTTATTTTGTTCTTAATTTATTTTTAAAAATAAATAAATAAATAATAATAATAAAATGGTTTACTTAGTATTAGGAACATGTGCTACTAATTAGTTCTTTTGCAAAGTCATCAATTGCAGGATTTCCAGATATTTGATGTGAAGCTCAAAAGGAAAGTGAAGGTTATTTTCGACATAAGGATTGTGGGAATCATGAAGATAGTTAAGACATTTCAGTTATCCTAAAAAGATCGTAGGAAGAACCAGAAATGTTGAGAAGATTTCAAGTGAAGTCATAAAGATTGACGAGTTTCTACTCTGACAATGCATTTGAGGCATGTAACGTAGCATGTTGTTAGAAAAATCAATGTAACAAAATAAAGCGTCGCCTGTTTTCGCAATAGCTGGTATTGCACAAGTATCGCTTCGTCGTGGTCTCTATCACGAGGATGTGTACTGATGTAAAATCAAAATACTTAGAAATAATTCGGGTGAACTTTGCAGTGTCATCCCAGATAATTATAAGTGAGGAATTCAACAAACTATTTGAGACTTATAATAATGTACAGAATTGGGGTGTATGGCTTTGCCATTCAATTGCACGTAACATCCGGTAAAGAGGGGCAGTTGTAGACACTCCAATTTTACATCTAAATGCTAAGTATGTTAGCAGCGAATTGGGAGCCGTGAGTATACGTATCATGGACCACAGTAAGTAATGCCCAAGTCCAAAAAAAAAAACGTGTGCTAACCCCAACCAAAAGAACCACCGAATTGTAGTACTAAGCTAGTGGACTTTTAGCAAATCTACTTTATATTTCCATCCACCCATTAAGTGTACCCAACTGCTAAATTCGTACACATTTCCTAACTAAATGTCGACACCATTTCAACCTAAGTTGGCACTAGTTAACCTTATTTGCAGGTAAAAATCATACGGTTAAATAAAAAATATTGGATAAATTTTAGAATATGGGAATAATATTTTTAGAGTTAATAAGAAAATTTAGGTTTTTAGTATCTACTGTCCGATCGAAATCCATTTGATCCAATGGTCGTAGTTAATAGGGAAAGACTATCAATAGAAAGCTAGTTTTGTGTTAGAGGAGGGGGAAAATGCTGAGAAGAGGGAGCAGAGAAACTTACTAGTAGAGTGTTAGGTTGGTGTTTTTGGTAGAGTTGCGGCATTCGGATTCGATTTTGCGGAAGTACTATTGTTGGTTTATATTCAAAATAACATCAATATCGTGCGGCGAAAACAGGTTGCTCTAACAATACTTTCCTTAGTTTCTTAATTTTTCGGATTCACTGTATTTGGCTACGGAACTCATCTGACAGTTGAACGAAATTGCCTATATTCTTGTTTGATATTGCTTGCGAAGATGCATTCATTTTTTATTCATCCATAATATACATAAGTATATATAACTTTGTTTGATAGGGAACACTTTAAGTCTCTAGTTTTTATTGTAAAACCCGATGTGTTTTTCATTATGAAACTAAACAACCACTCTTTGTTCAAATGTGCAAAGTTTAATAAATTGAAAGTGGTGGAAAAAATTGAGATATCCGGAGGTTTAGGATTAACTTGGTTTGATAACATATACCACAAAATAATCTTGTGGAACAAAAATTACTTAAATACTAGGATAACTGAAAAAAATTCAAGAAAAACTTGGATTCTACTTGCTTTTACGGAAACCTACTCTAATATGAAAACCCTAATATGGGAACAACTTGAAGGAATTGCTAGAAACCTTAGTCTGCCTTGGGCAATAACAGGGAGATCTGAATATGATTTTTCATGGTGATGAAATAGACGAGGGAGTAAAATAAACTCAAAAGAATAAGAAATTAGAAATGATACTATTAGTGGTCTTAGTTTTATAGACATTGAATTTTTCGGTTATCCATTCACTTGGTCTAATCACAAATATGATGTGAACATGGTTGCAGTTAGATTAGAGTGGACTTTGGTGCATAATGAATGGTGCACAATGTTTCCTAATGAAAATTAATCTCACCTTAGTCATATTGCATCTGATCATTCTCCAATTTCTCTTATTAACTTCTCCAAGTTGGAACAGTGGCCTGCCACCTTTCAAATTCCTTGGAATTTGGTTGAAAGACGACTTTTGTAATGAGGTCTTAGCCAATTCTTGGAATACCACTCTTGAGGATTCCCCTGGTTATAAAATGATTAAAAAGTTTTCCAATGTTAAAATCAACATCAAGGATCGGAGTAGATACCACTTTGGCAATATCAATACTAGACTGCAAAATGCGATTTTTTTTTTTTTTGAATCTGTAACAACATAAAATTTCTAAATCTGTCGAGCTTAAAGCCCTGAATTTGGAATTTAAAAAGTGGTGTAATATTCAAGAAGTTTTTTACAAGATAAAAAGTTGTGAAAAAGTTATAAAGTTAGGGATAATTTTTTTTTCATAGTCTGGCTAGGAATAAAAGTCAGAGAAACAAAATTCCTATTCTGCAAGATGAAAAAGGAAATGTGGTCGATAATAAAAATTAAATTAAAAACTTTCTAACAAATCATTTCATGAAATTGTCTACAACCACAAACCCTTGCATTAATGAATATTTCATTACTAATATTCTTTGTGTAGTCATTGAGGAGGAAAACTCTTCCCTTTTGTCCATCCCGGACGAATATGGAAGAAATCAAACCACTTATTTGGAATGCGTAAAAATAAAACTCCAGAACCTGATAGATTCCATTCCGATTTTTTTCAAAAAATTGGGAGATTATCTCTCAAGATATTATGGGAATGGTCCAGAAATTCTTTTATAATGGATTTATGCTCAAAGAGATAAACACAAACTTTGTTTCTTTTATTCCAAAAATTCAAAATTATAAATCTCTTGCTGATTTAGGCCTATCAGTTTGTGTAACACCACTTATATAATTGTCTCATATCTTTTGTCAAATAGAATGGAACCTCTCCTGGATAGGGTTGCACGTCGGGTGGGTCGGGTCGGGTTTGGCCCCACCCTCACCCGACCCGTCAGTTAGCGGGTGACTTCATTTTTCACCCGCACCCAACCCCCCGTAGGACGGGTCGAGTCGGGTATGACCCGACTTTATGGCGGGTCGGGCTACAGTTCTGTTAAGTTCTGTTCTGTAATTTCTGTTGTCTACAGGTGAAGCAAAACTGACAATGGCACAAAACCATACTTGGATACCTTTATTGTTAGAAAAATTTAGACAGATGCAAAACAATCTGAAAAGTACCATCTGCTATAAGCACACATCACAAGACATCCATTAACGCATACTACAAAAGAGCACGAGTTCTTGAGAACAAAAATGTAAATACACTGAATTTAAATCTGTGCATGACATAGGCAGGGAGGGAAATGCCTATTTTTCGAACTCAACTTGAAAACTCTCCCACACAACTAAATAGGAAGAAGAGAAAGATAAATTCACTACTCCTTCAATGAAACAAATTGAAGAACGAAGTACCCTAAGTGACACCACAGGTGTTTCAACAATAATATCCCAAAAGAAATGCAATTCACTGCTCTTATAAGAATGAATCTTTTTTAAAGTTGGTGGTGAAGAGAGCCATAATTGTTAGCATCCTTTAGTGAAATCCAGTTCTATAAACAACGTAATCTGCATATTCCTTGCATCTCCATCAATCCAAGCTTTTAGTCAAAAGATCAACATTAGTGCATACAAGTGATCTAACATTAGAACTATCAAAACCCATAAACAGCTGTATGAACAGAATCAGTTAATACTTAACAACAAAATAGCTTGCCCGATTTAGAATGAGTAGTATCCTACTGCAGTATAGAAACAAAAGTGTGCAGCAGATAAAAGTGTGCAGTAGAATGAGCAGAATCCTACTGCAGCTTGTAACCATTTAACATATTGTCTCACTCACACACTATGTTTACATAGTATCCCTAAAGAAGAAGTAGTAGTGGTCCACAAACAAACATACCTAAACAGAGGTGATCCAAAACCTGTTCCAAAGATGCTTCCAAGTTTTGTTTGTGTGCAGAGAGTCCCAACAAATCTTAGGTCATTATTCTGTATTTCTGCTCCAAAAACCAGAACCAAAACAATAAGCTGATCACAAGATTAGGTTTTACAGAAACCCCTAATTGAAAATAAAAACCCCAAGATGAAAATAAAAACCCCAAATTCAACACGGCAGAAGAGAAGAGACATCAAGGAATTTATTATCAAAAATTAAGGGTTTAGTGGTTTACCTTCCTGATAGGCTAGAAATGTTGAAGGGTTTACCTTCCTGATAGTCGAGACAGAAACCAGCCGGAGATTTCAACACAGCAGAAGATAAGAGACTTAGGCTTAGGTCGAGAGAAACCAGAGACACAGAGAAGAGACTTAGACTTAGGCTTTGTTTTCATCTCCAATCAACATCTAAGATTAAAAGATCTATTTAATCCAAGGGCCAGTAAATAAGGGATTTTTTTGGCGGGTGGACGGGTCGGGTGAAAGGAGCTATCACCCGCATCCGACCCGTCAGAAGACGGGTTTTAAAAAAATCACCCGTACCTGACCCATTCATCGGCGGGTCGAATGCGGGTCGGGTAAAATTGGGCGGGTGCGGGTTGGGTGGGCGGGTTGGGTCGGGTTTGTGCAGCCCTACTCCTGGATAAACTAAATTCACCTTTTCAATATGCTTTTGTTCCAAATAGACAAATTTACAACAATATCATTAGTGCTTACGAAATCATACACACTGTGAGGAAAAACACTTAGAAAACTGGTTTAATGGGAATTAAAATTAAAAATGTCAGAAGCCTTTGGCAGGGCTGATAAAAATTTCCAGATGACTATTCTTAGAAAGATGTATTTCTGTGACAACTGGAACAATCTCATTCATCACTGCACAAGCACAACTTCTTATACTATTTTGATATAAATGGTTCCCTTGGGACTAAAATTTATACTTCAAGAGGAATTAAGCAGTGAGATACCTTATCTCCCTATCTATTTATTTTATATATGGAAACCTTCTCAAGCTATTTTATGATGGCCCGAAGGAAAAGAATTATACATGGAATAAAAGTCCATAAAGATAGTTGACCCATAACTGATCTTCTTTTTACGGATGATTGTCTCATTTTTGCCAACGCACCTGTGGTTGAGAGTAAGATATCCTTTTAATATGTGATCTGGTCAACTAATCAATATTTAAAATTGGGTATTTTCTTTGGTAAAAAAATTCCTGATAAAGTTCAGAGAATCACCATTAAAACTCTTAAGATTAGGAAAATTAAGTTGAATGACAAATATCCGTGGTCCCCTCTTTTCATAAACAGTTCGGAAATTACGAGTTTTGAGCATGTGATGGATAAATAAAAAAACATATTAAAAGGGGGCCTGGGCTTTAGAAACATACTCCTTCCGTCTTCTTTTATTAGTGTGCTTTGACAAAGTCAAAATATTAAGGAGGCCGGAGGAATATCCAAATTTACCCATATTAAATGCTATATCATTATTAAAAATAAGAATAAACATGTATAGTATTTAAGAAAAATATGGATTTGGTAATTTTATTATTCTTAGAAATATTTAAAAGAAAATTAAAAAATATATATTTATATATCTTTACTTACAAATATTTTTATTTTTAAAAAAGAATGAAGATAAATAGGAAAAATATTAAACTGTTTTGTTTCTTTATTTATGGAGATATAATTTAAGAATTTAGTTTGGTTTATATTAAAAATAACTTTATAATTATAAAAAATTAAGGGTATGTTTGATAGTTTAATGAAAACTATGACTATAAACATAAGCTCAGAACTGTTTTAAGACATAAGCAAATAAAATAGAGGACTAATAAAAAAAGACGGATGGAGTACATCTTATGAACGAAAGAATAAAGCAATAATCTCGAAGATTAGTTGGAGACTCGTTGCTTATCCAAGTCGTTATGAGATACTATCTTAAAGTTTATATATTTTTTAAAAAAGTATGTCCTACGAAAATATTCAAAAACTTAAGTTATTGACTCTTGGATTTGGAAAGGAAATTCATGACTTAACCAAAATGAAAAATTTCGGGTACTGGGATGTAGACAACGGACTCTTAATAAATATTTGGAAACATAATTGATTTCCTAATAAATCCATTCTTCGGGGGATATCCCATTTGGGCACTCACTATCTGCATTTCAATTGGGCTAGGGAGTTACTCAATGGAAATGCTGAGTCTTGGAATGTGTCTGAGCTAAAAGAATGTTTTTGTGATGCTATGGATGAAAAGTGAAATAGATCCCAATTCGTATTGAGAAAATGACCAGTTCAAATGGTCTCAAATACCTGATAAAAACTTTTATGTCACCTCATTCTACAAAGAGATTGACAAATAAAATAAAATAAATGCTACAAAGTCAAAATAACCAAATTAACATACCGTGTATTTTAGGGTGAAAACAAATGTAATGCAAAATGGTACTTTCAGGTAGGTTTGAGAGATCATGCACGAACATGATGAGCCTAAACCAAGAAATGACCATTCACTTCCTGCTTCAATTACAAAGATGGAAAGGATTTGGGTAGGTCTTAGAGGTGGGAAACAAAGAAGGTTGAGAAAATATCAGTGTGATAATGTATGGAGAAGAAAGTGGATTCTCTAAGAGGAATCACTAATTCTGTAGGTTTTGTTTCTCCAGACTGAGCATCTTCTGTTGTATGTTTCTGTCTTATTTCGAATATATGAGAATCATCTATTTATATTTTGAAGAGGACACACTGATTTCTCATAAGTCATGAAAGTTATGGAGAGATGAAGAAGTAATGATTGTGGAGATTGTAGTGGGTGGTACCCGGAAAGTAGGGAAGACCTGTCTGACCAGTACTCCTCATCCTCTCAACTTGTCTATAACCGCCCACTCCTTATTACCTTCTTTTTCATGGGGTTTGTGTCACCATCCACGATGCCATAAACCGCCATACCAATACCCCAATGAGAATCCCCCCATGTTGTATTTCATATCTCGTGGAAATAGTAGAGTTATAAGCCACTACGGTTTTGATTAAGTTAGGTCAAGTCAAATGATTTGTTAAGCCAGTGAGACAAGTTGCGCAACTCACTGGATTGATAGTCAGACTGATTAGTGTCGAGTATGGGAATTTTAATGGTTATGTACTTGTTTGCAAGTAACATGGCATATTTAATGGCTAAGTATTAGCTTAGAAGTGACTTATCGTAAGTCTGAGTGGCATTTGAAGCCAAATATTGTAGAAGGCTCCTTAAGCAAGGAGACCTACTGGAATTCGTATAAGACTCAATGTTCGACTTATATTGAGAAAAAAGGCGTATTTCTGATAGAAGTAACTAGCAAAACTAGTATTATCTATTTAGCGCGAATAAGAATGTGCTAACTCTTTTAATGTAAAAGGCTAGTGTGCTAATGTCTCAGAAGTAAGACCAATATGCACAACTTCTAGTAAATATTAATTATACTAGGGCTAGGAAGCTAGTGTCAAGAAGGCTCGAAGTTGGCACTTCAATTAAGTCAAATATAGTTAGCACTAGAGTGCTAGTTGATGTGGTCGTCTGCACGTCAAAATTATTTATTACTTTCTTACTACTTATGATTTATTATGAAGCAAGGGTAATAAAGAATTGTTCCCACGAAGAGGTCTTGGTTGTTATATGTTTCGAAAACTTATGTAAACGGGGTGTGGGGGTGGGGGGGTGGGATTTTCAGATTCAATAAAAGTGAATTAATCTAATTAAGAAAGCTAAGAAATTATAAAAAAGAATAAATAAGTTGAGAATATTGGCTAAGGTTTCATTTTCATTTACAAACATGTTCTAGTACTAATAATTAGAATTGATATTTAATCTCGTTTTATCAAAAGCCCTAGAATGCTTTGATCGCAAGAATATCCCGCAAATTTCCTCAAGTCATCAACAAACACATTAAAAAGATGCGAGTATGAATTCTACCAAGAGAACAACCTAACGTGTAAAAAGCACTAATCAAGTTTAATTCCAGAGGAGTATTAAAATTTATGAAATTAGAATAATCATTGCAATTGAACGTGGAAGCGCACTAATTCAATTTAACAAAGGTCACGATTCACATATGATTACTTGGATATATCACTACAAGCAATAACCACATTTATGCTACTTATATTCAAGAAACATCACTTTTGCGTATAATAAACCATAAATTAGCTATAGATATGAATGTGAGTTCGATCAATTGGACACTCGACGAAACAATCACTCAAATCATACATGACGATGTTTGTAGAGAATTATAAACGATAGACTTAAGACAAAACTAATGTATTAATTCAAAGAATCATGTATTGTAAAATTAAACTATTCCCTAACCAACAATAAAAATTAACTACTCATAATTATAGGAGTTCACACAATTGAAGAAGCAAATAAATTGCAAATCCTAGATGTTAGAAATCTTCCCGCGTAAACCTACGAAAAGAAGTATAAGAGGTGAGAAGAGAACTAGGTGAAAACCTTGATATCTCTCTCTTATTGAAGTAGCTCCCCTTTTATAGACCTTCTCTTGTTTTTGAATTCCAAAAATAACTATAAAACCTTAGGTTTCCATGTTCAAGTCAAGGTCCAAACACCCATGGTCACTTGGATTGTGACTTGGCCCAATTCAGACTTACTAGTAAAGCCTATAGTCCAAAACATGATACATTCTCACGACCACGATATTAAAACATTTCTTCAAACACGTCGGGTGCATCTCTGGCTAGTGAAACATGCGAGAATTGTTGGTAACTTTAACATTATAACTTATCTCATTACCTGCATAATAATTCTATTCAATCATAAACAAACCATTCAATTTATGCAAGTAAATCTATTTCTTCCCTGTCTCTCAACCAACAGCTCGAGCCTTCACTGAATTCCGGATTCATCTCAAACCATCACAGATTCGAGTCCATCTTCTCTTCTTACTTTCTTGTATTACGACCACAACAAAATCGACTTCCTCTTACACTCGAGCTTGTCTCTTCTTTCCTGAGTTCTCATACCAACTCCACTCACAATTCACGGTAAGAACATTCAATATCACTTGTTTTCCTAGTGCTACTCGAGTGCTTGCATTGTCTTAATCAAATAACACAAACCATCAGCAACCACCTATTACACAACCTCAAATTCTCGGAAATAACAATCAACAACATCATCTTCACAGATTTCTTCACTTCAAAACCCATGGTAACAGTTAGCTTTCTCAGTCATTCAAACATTTCTATCTCAAAATATGGACAACATCAATTCTCATATGAGATTCAGCCACCAGAACCGATACTCTCGACTGCAAATTCATCTCATCCCTTTCTTCTCATACCACAACTCCAAAACCTCAATTATAACTTCAATCAAACCCATCGATTCACAGCCTCTCTTTCTTATTTTCTTCTCTCGAATATGACCACATACCATTTTCGTGTTCTGCCTTGCCTCTATCACCACTGCTATCCTAACCAGATCCACAATTTTTTGTTCATTCTTGACATATTCTTCTCGGCTTCAATCCCATCTTCTCTCGGCAATTCTTATGTCAAAACGCAAAACAAACCCATTCTCTACTAATCTTGTTCTTGAGCTTCTCTTCTTTTTCTGATTTGTTTTTCATAATCCACTTCTGATTCGTATCTCAGCATCAATTCTCAAGCTTTCTTGCCACTTCACAAATCCATCGAATACCGCAACCATCTTTCCTCCTTACCCTGATTTCTCTGCTATTTCTTCACTTCGTGTCTCAACCAGCAAAAACCATAAACCACTTTTCTAACCTTAACTTCCATCAGTGACTCGATCCTGAACTCCACCTGAGACCTAGGTTAGCCATCTTTTCCGGCGGTAGACTTGGTTGCTGTGAAAGTAAATAGAGGCCTCGCTTGTAAAGAGTAGATGTTGTACTCAACCTAGGTTATACGACATATGATTTTTGGTACCCAGCTGTTAGATAAGGGCATCCACTGCTTAACTCTTCCAATAACCCAAAACTGGGCTTCCCCTTATTAATTCTCTGTTTAAGACATAATTGAGACTTGTGTTCTTCTATGCTTTAATTCCGCCAACACCCAAAGTTGCCAAACGATGCCATGAGCCTCTAATTCACTTCTTTTACTTCATTTGACTCCAAAAGACATATAAAATATACATAAAATACAAGAGAAATAACTTAGAAAATCATAGAAAATTGATATTCAAATAATGTAAATAATACACTTATCACTAGTGCTTAATGCGCTTGTGGCTAAATATGAATGCGCCAGGCATGAAGGTGTATTAGACATGAAGAGCTAGAGATGTGCTAGGCTGGCCTCCAGGGACGCATATGCTTTAGACGCTGAGGAGCTGGGGCCTAGGAGCTAATGGCTAGGGCGCCAAGGAACTAGGGACGTGGAGGAGGCCATGAGCGTCGCGGCTATCTAGGGACGTGGAATAGGCCATGAGACTTGGAGACGCTGAAGCTTTGGAGGCGCATTGGCCTTGCGGACGCATTGGCCTGAGACGCTGCGGCCTTGGACGCAGTAGGCTTTAGCTAGGGACGCTGCGACCAAGATGGAGACGCGCTAGGCAGAGGCATACTGGAGCATTATCTTGGGGAGCATTGGAGCTTTGTATAGGTACGCGCTAGGAGCCAAGGGCGTCAAGGAGCCAATGACGCAACTTTGTGGGTGCATAGGCCTTGTGGCGTATTTGGACGCTTGGGTTAAGGTCAATACTTTGGTGCTAGGGTTTAGGTGCCAAGGTTGTGATACGTTGGATAAGGCCTTATTAGGCTAAAATGTGTTAGCTAAAACAGTTTTAGGTTAGAACCTTTCAGGTGCTATGGTTCAACACCAGGAAGGTTAGTGCCATGGTGCTAAGAAAAATAGCTAGTGCTAACTTGGCGTTAATATGAGAAAATGCTAGGGTTATCCTAGATGAGAGGTTCAACGCATCTTTTATGACATTGCTTCTTGATTGTGGCGCATCCGAGGGAGTAGCGTATTATTTGTGGCTTATAGTTAAGCAAAAGGCTAAAGTAGCATATTTAAGCTCAGAAGATCAATTTGAGGAGCATTCGTTGCGAATGAAGCGTTAATCTATAATGTATTTCAGGGTTTAAGCATTAGCAATTCCCGAGTTTAATGGATTTTGCTAGAACATCGATGCGCATTTAAGTCAAGTTCAAGGAATTCAACCGTGGAATTTATGTGACTTGAGACTAGTTCGATATGGCATGAATATTATGCACACACATATATATATATATATATATATATATATATTATTGTTGCTTAGCAAAGGAAAATTTGAAAATTTTAACCCTCGTCAAAAACTCACCATATACATTAAGTCCCCTGCTTAGTGAGGAACAATAATGTTTCCCATTAAGCACTAGATGGTGACAATATGTTTTCAATAATTATATATGCATAATTTAAATTTTAAGAGTAGAGGAAGATATACTTAGATTCTGGGATATAAAGATGTGCACCCCTTAACGTGAAATTTGGTTGTGGATAGTAAGTGCCCTCGTCCTTGCTTGAAATATTGATTTCCACGGGTGGGAGCATCCAAAGTCGGCGCGGCCAAAAGGAAGGTAACTTTGCGCCATTTTTTTTCTTTTTTTTTTGTTTCCTAATTGGACAATGACTCTTCAAATTGGCTATATATATACCTCTTTTCTTTTCTTTACGTTAATTTTTAGCAAAAGAAGGTTTTGGTGGTAGCAAGTAATAGAGTGTCACCGGCTAGGAACAAGGTAAGCACGTCCCCCTTTTTTCTTCCTATTGTTTATTTTTTTTGAATCACTAACTTAGATAAGCTAGGGTTTCCAAATTTTTATCACATATCATATATATATATATATATATATTGATAATACTGAGAATATTTTCCCCTCAAAACCCTAGTTTCATCATTGTTCTTCTGGAGAAAAATAATTTTCTTTTTTCGCAGCAGCAACAAGAATACCAGTAAGTTTAATCGTTGATTAATACACTAAAACCTCTGATAAGTCTTTTCTTTCTTTCTTGGTGAAGTATTTTATTTTGTTATTTTGTGTTTTATGTAGATCATGGAAATCTCTGAATGAAACCATATCTCTGATCCCTCAAGCAAGAAACTAGGTTGCAGAAGCAAGAGGATTAAGGTGGCTTGTTCCCAAGAAGTACAGTCGAAAATTAACCGTTCTTTGAAGAAAGTCACGAAACTTGTTCGAGGTATGCCTCTCGATCGTTTGAAAAAAACTCGTCAATATACTATGGAACTCTGTTTTACGATTAATGCTGAGGAAAAAGCAAGACGCAGAGAGGAATTGGAAAAGAAAAGAGATGTTGATGAGAAACTCACAACTTTTATGGAGAAGCAACACTTTCAGACAATTGCGAGAAAAGATAAAACAGAATGACTGTAGCGAGGTGTTCGTCCCTATGGCGTGGCTCCTGATTCTGATGCTGATGAGTATCCTCCTAAGGAGGATCGTGAAACTAACATGGCATATGAGTCTGAGCGTGAATCTTTCTCCGAAACCGAAGCCGACCGTGAGGATAAGCGTGCTGATGCTTGGTTTGACATGCAAGCGGGTCCTTCTGACCCTAAGGAGGAAACCGAGGAGGAGTCTCGGACTCTGAGTCTTCTGATTAGGTTTTGATTTTATCTTTCTTTTCCTCTTCTCGTAGATACCCTTTTTGGATTAAATATTTTGTGTATAGCCGTTATGATGGAACCATTTTAGTATTTCCCGTAAGTTAGTATTATTGTCTTCCCTTCTTGAAATTAATGAATAAACAATCCTTATTATAAAATTTCATCAATTTTCGTCAAAGAAATTTAGAAGTATAGTGCTTAGGAAAAAAAACGACATAAAATCTTCATACGACCTCCGTTTTGGATGATTGACCCCTCTATCCCTATTAGAAAACAATTTTATACAACCTAGAATGAATAAATCCAGTTTTTGATCTTTTTTGTGGCGTCAAAATGACTGAGCAGTAGAACTCAGGAATTATCCAGGAAAATCCTGACAATTTTTCAGATTCGACTCCGCTAGCCGTTTTTATCGTAAATCTTAGCTCACTTTTCCGATTAATAATCCCTTTTAGAATGTTGTATTAGACTTCAATACGAAGCTTTTGATATAAGAAACATGTCCATATTCATCACCAATTGTTGTCAGCTTTAGAGTTCCCGAGAGGCAGTGAAAATTACTTCCGAGACGTTTTTTGCAAAATGTCTTGTGATTGTTCCAACTCATATAATCCATTGAATAACACTTTTTAATGATTTTATATGATGTTTATGAGTATGTATGACAATTTTTATAGTTTATGCTTGAGAATGTTGTATCTGAGACATTCTGACTCAATTTTTTCATACCATCTCTACTTTTAGGGGAAGAATGATCAAAATCAGAGAGTTGAGCTTGCTAGTGAAGGAACAATAATTACCGTTAATCCCGGCGTAGATAATGTCCTCTCCCTTACTGAAAATCATGAGAAGACTTCTGCTTGCATGCTTATTGATAGTGCTTCCGTCGAGTACCCTGGTGCGGCATTAGTATTGGCTTTGGCCCGAGGAAGACTCTTCCCGGGCATTTGTGTGTTGAATGGAGGAGGCTCTTTGTTCCATTCATTCATGGACACTTCCCTGTAGACAATCTCAGGATTGTGGTGATTGGGCGTCTCTGACATGGACACTCATTCTTTTCTTCTGATGAGACTGTTGCACATACATAGGTCTCTATTTTGCTAGGAATTTATGAAAGTCCTGGAGCTAACTCAAGGATGGGTTTGAGATGTGAGGGATTAAAGGATGTTTCTGAGGGGCTTTGTGTATTATTTTTCAAAGGTTTGCTTGGTTTTAAACCTTTATGCTTTTTTGAGAGATTTTCGTGTGAGTTGGTTTTGATAGGTAATTCACAAAGATTTTCTTTAAAGAAGGAAAAATATTAATTCTACTTGATTAATGAAATTGAAATTCTAAGGACACCCATAGCGATACTCATAGGCATTTTGGAGGAGTTGCAAATACTACGTGAAGTAAAACAAGGAAATAAAGACCTTGATGTGATGTTCAGTCGAAAGACTTGATCCAATTACCGTGAATAACTGTCACAACAAGTTTACTTTTTGTGGTAATCAATTTATAGTAGCCGACACTGGTAGCCCGTGTGATTCTGTATGGTCCTTCCCAGTTGGAGGGACGACGGTGTCTTGATGCTTTTAGGACCAGGTCCCTACTCGGAAAGTCCTTGGCTTGATTGTTTTGGATTTGTAGACCTCTGGTTTATATGGCTGAACTTCTTTCTCAATGTCTCTTCAACCATATATAAGAGAGAATATTTTTGAGAATTCTGGTGGTTCGTGAGAGACGAGAGTGTTTTCTACCCATTTGTTGTAGTACTGAGCTGGAGTAGTCATCCATTCATAACGATAGGCTAAAGCGTGACTCCTTTCGACGGTGAGGTCTAGTCCCATTTTGCTGGCATGTGGGGATGGTTCAATGATAATAAAGCAAATTTGTTCAGAGCTACCTGAGTGTGGAATCAGTTGACATAAGTGATACATTCTCGGTTGGCGATTGGTCACCTACCATGGCTCTGAAAAATTAGTATTCTTCTAGGTACATATATAAGTCCTTGCTAATGATGGGTCTGCCTTCAGGAATAATAGGGCGTTTAACTCGAGGAGGGACTTTTGGCCGATCTCTTATGATGGATGCTGATTGTTGGAGCCAAGCACGTCCCAGGATCATATCGTAATCGACTATCCCTTTGACAATGCGAAAATTGGTACTTGTTTGAGTGGTCCCTGCTGCAACTATGAGAATGATGTGTCCATAAGCACCCATGGTTATTCCCTCAGGGTCTTTGACTGTCATCCATGAGCGTGTAACTTCTTGTCGAGTCACTCCTGCTGTTTTTAATGTCGTGACACTGACGATATTGATGTCCATGCCAACATCAACTAGAGTCTTTTCTAAACTCAGTGCCTATGAGGCTTGCCGTGGTGAAGAGTCCCCAGTCGCGCCCTTCATCGTTATGATTCATCATATCTTCCAAGGAGGACCTGTCTCGGGTGTAAGCATCCTCAGTAAGGGACGATATGCGCTCACCAGATACAACTCGGTTGAGGGCATTGAAAATATCTTTACGTTGATCCTTTTAAAGGTGGAGGAGTTCACACATGTGCTTCATTAATGATTGAACTGTTTGGTTGAATGGATCTCCATAGATGGTAAATCTCCTGACATGAAGTGGATTTTTTTGAACCCCTTCAGTCCCCAGATGCAATTCCCCTGATTCTATTTTCCCCTTAAAAATGCGTCTCAAACCATTACACTTGCTGGTGGGATGATTGAAAAATCGATGGAAACGACAATACCTCGGGTCATCCAATTCTTGTGGAGTAGGTGCCCGTCGTACAAGTGGTAGTTTGATAATCCCTTATTGTACACATGCCTCCAGTAATTCAAGGACTTCTTTCATGGGAATTGGAAAATCAGGACAAGTTATATCAGGCTTTATGTCCTCCTCTTGCAATTGTTGTAGTTGTTGTTGTTGTTTTTGTCATGGCCCTTTAGGAGCGCCTTGGTAGCGAATGACTCGTTGGTTTGTCCCTGGTTCACAACTGGGGTGGAAGGAGACGCTTAGTTTGCAGCTCTTACTGAGATGGAGCTTTTCTTTTGGGTCCGCTGTTACTGACATCACCAATTGATGGTTGAATGTTGTACAACTTGTTGAGTAGACATCAATTCCACGAGTATCTCCACGATTCTCTTATCTTGCTGGTCTAGTTCTCTCCAGGAGGGCGGGAGAAGTTGTGGCATATCGTTTTGCGGCTTCATATAACTCAGAGAAATTCTGAAAACGTAATTTTTTGAGAAAAGCACGATAAACAGGGATCATACCATTAATGTAGAGCTCCACTAGTTGATGTTCCGTCACATTCGGATCATGATATTCCAGCGCCCGAGTTCTGAATCTTTTCACATATTCATTCGGGTGCTCATTATTCCCCTGGAACATTCTTTCTAAGTCTGATAGGGTGATCTTCTCGGAGACGAGGATTACTTCTTATAAAAGGCGTTAACCATGTCCTCCCAATCAGAGATGTTATTGAGAGCAATATTGTTATACCACGTATAGGCTCTCCCACTGAGGGACTTTGAAAATTCTTTGACACGTAGTACATGATTGTATTCATGTCCCAGGAGGGATTCAAGAAATCGAGAGACGTGCTCACGAGCATTTCTTGTTCCATCGTAAAATGAGAAAGTTTGAGAAGAGTAATGGTTTCGTAGGAGCCTCTCCATATCTTCACGGGTGAAAAAATTTGATTGTTGGTACCTCTGTGGTGGTCAATCAGGAATGATATAAATTCCTTTGTCTTTTCGAACCCCAAGCGTTTCAGCATCAACGGCCGCTGCAAAGGTTAATCTGGTCTGCTCCATTAGGTGGTAACGTTGTTCTGAGGAGAGTCGCTTCGTCAGGGTCTTGAGACAAGCGAGTACCTGCTTATGAGTGGTATCCATGTCCACCTGAGTTCTGGAAAAGATTCCTTAGGAGTTGTAACTTCTCCAGACCTAAGATCTACCATTTTGAATAACTGAAATTTGGATTCTGTAATCGAGAGGTTGATCTCCCGCTGTGGTCGTCAATTGTTTTCGGGTGAAAATAAATATACTGCAAAATGGTACTTTCAGGTAGGTTCGAGAGATCAAGCTCGAACATGACGAGCCTAAACTAACAAATGACCGTTCACGTCCTGATTCGATTAGAAAGATGGAAAGGATTTGGGTAGGTCTTAGGGGAGGGAAGCAAAGAAGGTTGAGAAAATATCAGTGTGATACTTATGGAGAAGAAAATGGATTCTCTGAGAGTAATCACTAATTCTGTAGGTTTTGTTTCTCCAGGATGCGTATCTTGTCTGTTGTGTGTTTCTGTCTTGTTTCGAATAAATGAGAATCATCTGTTTATATTTTGAAGAGGACACACTGATTTCTCGTGAGTCTTGGAAGTTAGAGAGAGATGTAGAAGTGATGATTGTGGATATTGTAGTGGAGTGGTGCCCGAAAAGTAGGGAAGACCTGTCTTACCACTATACCTCATCCTCTCAACTCCACCCACTCCTTATTACCTTCTTGTTCAATGGGGTTGTATCACCACCCACGATGCTATAGACCGCCAGACGAATACTCCAATCAGAATCCCCATATGTTGTATTTGATATCTCCTAGAAATAGTGGCGTTATAAGCCACTATGGTTTTGACTAAGTCAGGTCAAGTCAAATGACTTGTTAAGTCAGTAAGGTAAGTTGCGCGAATCACTGGATTGATAGTCAAACTGATTAGTGTCGAATCTGGGATTTTGAATGGCTACGTACTTTTTTGAAAGTAACATGGCATATTTAATGGCTAAGTATTATCTCAGAAGTGAATTATCATAAGTTTGAGAGGCATTTGAGGCCAAATATTGTAGAAGCTCCTTGAGCAAGGAGACCTACTGGAATTCGAATAAGACTCAATGTTGTGGTCGTCAATTTTTTTCGGTGAAAAAAAAAAACTTCAAAATGGTACTTTCAGGTAGGTTCGAGTGATCAAGCTCGAACATGACGAGCCTAAACTAAGAAATGACCGTTCACGTCCTAATTCGATTAGAAAGATGGAAATGATTTGGGTAGGTCTTATGGGAGGGAAGCAAAGAAGGTGGAGAAAATATCAGTGTGATACTTATGGAGAAGAAAATGGATTCTTTGAGAGGAATCAGTAATTCTGTAGGTTTTGTTTCTCCAGGATGAGTATCTTGTCTGTTGTGTGTTTCTGTCTTGTTTCGAATAAATAAGAATCATCTATTTATATTTTGAAGAGGACACATTGATTTCTCGTAAGTCTTGGAAGTTAGAGAGATATGTAGAAGTGATGATTGTGGATATTATAGTGGAGTGGTTCCCGGAAAGTAGGGAAGACCTGTCTGACCACTACTCCTTATCCTCTCAACTGCTCTATAACCACCCACTTCTTTTTCACGGGGGTTGTATCACCACCCACGATGCTGTAGACCTCCAGACCAATACCCCAATGAGAATCCCCATATGTTGTATTTGATATCTCGTAGAAATAGTGGCGTTATAAGCCACTATGGTTTTGATTGAGTCAGGTCAAGTCAAATGACTTGTTAAGTCAGTGAGGTAAGTTGCGGGACTCACTGGATCGATAGTCACACTGATTAGTGTCGAGTCTGGGAATTTTAATGGCTATGTACTTGTTTGAAAGTAACATGGCATATTTAATGGCTAAGTATTATCTCAAAAGTGACTTATTATAAGTTTCAGAGGCATTTGAGGCCAAATATTGTAGAAGCTCCTTGAGCAAGGAGACCTACTGGAATTCGAATAAGACTCAATGTTAGACCTAAATTGATAACAAAGACGTATTTCCGAGGGAAGTAACTAGCAAAACTAGTATTAGTTATTTAGCGCGAATAAGGATGTGCTAACTCTTTTAGTGTAAATGGCTAATGTGCTAATATCTGAGGAGTAAGACCAATATGCACAACTTCTAGTAAATATTAATTGTACTAGGGCTATGAAGCTAGTGTCAAGAACGCTCAAAGTTATCACTTCAATTGAGTCAAATATAGTTAGCACTAGAGTGCTAGTGCTTAATGCGCTTGTGGCTAAATATGATTGCGCTAGGCATGAGGGCATATTGGCCAAGAAGAGCTCGAAATGTGCTAGGATGTCCGCTAGGGACGCATAGGCCTTGGACGTTGAGGAGATAGGACACGAGGAGCTAATGGCTAGGGCGCCAAGGAGCTAAGGATGTGGAGGAGGCCATGGGCGTCGTGAGTAACTAGGGACGTGGAAGAGGACATGAGACTTAGAGCCGCTGAAGCTTTGGAGGCACATTGGATTTAGAGGCGCATTGGCCTTGGGTACGCATTGGCCTGAGATGCTGCAGCCTTGGACGCGTTGGCTAGCAAGGGACGCGCTAGAGATAGGGACACTGCGGCCAAGATGGAGACGCGCTAGGAAGAGGCACATTGGAGCATTGTCTACGGGCGCATCAGATCTTTGGTTAGGGACGCGCTAGGAGCCAAGGGCGTCAACGAGAATCCAAGGGTGTCAAGGAGCTAGCCAAGGGAGTCAAGGAGAAAATGACGTAGCTTTGGGGGCGCATAGTCCTTGTGGCGTATTTGGTCGCTAGGGTTAGGGTTAGCACTTTGGTGCTAGGTTTTAGGTTCCAAGGTTGTGATACCTTGGCTATGGCTTATTAGGCTTAAATGTGTTAGATAAAAATGTTTCAGGTTAGTTAGCACCTCTCAGGTGCTAGGGTTCAACAACAAGAAAGTTAGCGTTTTTAGCGCTATTGTGGCTAATTGCTGCCAATGTGGTGCTAAGCCAAATCGCTAGTGCTAACTTGGCGCTAATATGGGAAAAGGCTAGGGTTAGCCTAGCTAAGAGGTTCAATGCATCTTTTATGGCATTGCTTCTCGATTGTGGCGCATCCGAGGGAGTGACACATTATTTGTGGCTTATAGTTAGGCAAAAGGATAAAATTGCATATTTAAGCTCAGAAGATCAATTTGAGGAGCATTCGTTGCGAATGAAGCGTTAAACTATAATGTATTTCGGGGTTTAAGCATTAGCTATTCCAAGTTTAATGGATGTTACTAGAACATCGATGCACATTCGAGGCAAATTCAAGGAATTCAGCCGTGGAATTTATGCGACTTGAGACTAGTTCGATATGGCATGAATATTATGAGTATTGAGGAGGCTACAAGGCCAATTTAGAATGTTTAGAAAGAACCTGCACTCTTAATTCGCATGCGGAATATAAGTAGAGAAATAATATTCTATATTAAGCATATACGCATGAATATGCACATATAAATATAAATATATATATATATATATATATTCTTGTTGCTTAGCAAAAGACAATTTTATAACTTTAGCCCTCGTCAAAAACTCACCATCTACACCATGGAAGAAAGTCTGGAATCTGAAAGTCATTCTAAGGATGAATGTTTTCATATGGAAAATCCTTCAAAATTGTATTTCACTATAGGCTCGGTTAAGTGGTTTCACTGACAGTATTGATCAAACCTATCAGCTATGTAATAAAGATATAAAGACTGTTGAATAATAGGAGCCTAAAATACATAATTTAATTAACATATGCTTGTTTTAATTATTTATCTTGTGTTTTTGGTATACTACACTTGTTTTAGCCTTTGTAGGTACTTTGGGGTCACATGAAGTGAAAGAAGAGAAATAAAGGCTTATAACATTTTTCGGAGTGATTAGGTGTTGATGGGTGCAAAGCTAGCAAAAACGGAAGTCTCAATTGTGTTGAAATTGAGAAACTACTAAGGGACAACTAAGTTGTGGGCCATTAATTGAAGAGTTAAGCAAGGGGTCATCCCTTATTCAACCAGTGGGTGCCTTGATTTTGTTCACTATTAAACCTAAAAGCTAGGTCTCGAACAACACTTCTTTAAATGGACCGGACGGGCAGGGATTTGGAGTAAAATAAAGCGCCCATGGCCTACCCAAACCTATTTAATAATTTGGGCTTGGGTGGACACGACCGAGTGGGCCTTAATTATATAGCAAAACATATTTTAATTTTTTAAAAGAAGTTATAAAATTATAAAATAAAATAGTAATTAAATTTTCTCAAGATTGAATCCTATTAAAAGGAAATCATAGATTTTTTCGGTGTATTTAGTAAAATTAATTTTTTATCGAAAGAATATATGGCTAGTTTGTATGTTATAATTTTAAAAATTATATCTTTTAATATAAGATAAAAATTAGAAATGGGTAATTAAGTCAAGTAAATGAATAGTATTAATGGGAAATTAGGCCGGGTAGTACTGACAGGCTAACGGTTATGAGGCCAGGCAAGGAAATTCAGCTCCTGACCTTTGCCCGCCTTTTGATTTGAATGGGATGCGTCGGGCCAATACGTAATGGACCATGGGTAACCGCGGAACTCCATGGGTAAAGACGGTCGATACTGGGCCTTGGGCCACCGGGTAAATCTACACCACTACCTGCCGAGTCTTCACTGATTTCTTATGCCGGCAAGTTTTGCGAGTGCTTGGTCTGAGAAGAACGGAGAAATGGGGCTGTGGCTCGAATCAATGTAATATAATAGTTAGCGCAAGTGAACTGAGACAGAGAAAGTGGATATGAGTCGAGATTGAACAAGTCTCACGCTGGCGAAACTCAGGTTGTGTATTGGTTCAAAAACAGGGAAGAAGTGGAGCAGATGCTACTGCCAGATGATGAAGGAGATTATAAAGCAAATCGACAAGAGAATTGGGGATTGAGAAGCTGAGATGATTTAAGAAATTGGGTTAGATTCGAATTTGCATTTGGCAGCAACATGTGGTTATAAATTTGGTTGGAAGTTTGGGGGTTTCTCTATCCGTAAGCAAAGAAGAGTCAGCTGGTGGTGTGAGGGAATAAAATCCAAGATACGTGTATCCAAAAACTATTGGAGGAGGAACGAGTTACGATGGGACGAGAAACACTAAAACAAATCCTTTCAAAGCATTAAACTGACAGCTGCAAAGTTGATAAGATTTGAACCTGACAGCGTTAATGCATGATCGACACATGGATTGCGGGAAAGTTAGGCACATTGCTCAAAACAGATAGCCTTGCTGCCTGACCGACACCAGGTTGTGGGAAAGTCTGACACAATAAAGAAGTAATGATGAGCATTGATGCATGAGGGACACGTATCAACTTTACAAGCTGCAGAACAAAAAGAACTAAAGCATGGCGATTCAATTTTAAGAGCTATTGTGTGTCAGACATGCTATGATTCAAATAAGACAGCAACCTTCATCCCAATCCAAAAACGATAACTTAAATACAAGACGGCAGAAGAGCTGCGGGATAACCAGTGAAAAATTACGGAAAACAAGCGATACGCTTGTTAAGACTTGCGGAAAGCATGATCAAGTCTTGCGGAAATTACAAATAAGTTTTGCGGGACTGCATTTCACACCAAGGATGGATAAGAATAAATAGGTGGAAAGGTAAATTGGAGGGACCCATCAAATTGGCTATAAATACCAAGCTCATAAACAGGAAAAGGGGATGGAAAATCTGGATAAAAATTGGACTGAAGGCATTGAATCATAGGCAAGAGTTTAGGTATGAGACTTTGTGTAAATTTAGTTGATTGATCCTTGATTAATATGATCATGATTGTATAGTATGCTTTTCTTCTATAATGTATAATGATGAATAATAAAAATAAAAATCTTTTTACCCGTGGATATAGACAATTAGATTGTTGAACCACGTTAAATGTTTGAGTTAATTTATTTCTAGTTTTGATTGATTTCCGTCTTTTAAAAAGTTAATATAGGATGATTTTATGATATGATATCAAACTTTTGTATGATTCAGATTATATTTGTTGTGATCCAAAGATCTTTAAAGATGCCAGATTTTTGGTAATCACAATTTGACGCTAGAAACATGGAGGTAGTAAAGAATTTATTCTACCTGTCAAAATTTTCTTTTTGAAAACTTGAATCATGTTATGTTGGAAAATTCTTTTCCTTAAAATACCATGATTAAGAGTCATATTGAAATTTTTTTACATATGGTTTTATTCTGAATTAATCGGTTGATGTATATATAGACTTTGTCTTTGTGTTCATACACATTATTTCATTATTTCATACCTCTCATATATGATAAGTTGCCCATAAATTCTTTAAATCGTTGATTTGAAAATTTAGTTCAAAAATTTTCGCCAAACAATTATGTTATGCCTATCAAGTTCTTAATTTTTATGTTTAACTAAATTGAATTTTCGAACTTGATATTAACTTGTTTGCACATGAACTTTTAAAACCTGTGGTAAGTTTAATATTTTCTTTCAATCAGATTGCATTACATATTTACTATGAATGATAAAACCATTTGAAACACATAACTTATTATCTGAACTCTTTTAGAATATTGGTAAAGAAATTCCTACAACAACATAAGACTGAACAAAGAAGAAATCACTACATCTCAAAAGGGATCACATAAATGGAAACAGTGACACATAGAACCATGCAAGATCAAGATGTCAATACAGGAAATCAGGGGAGTCATGCAATAGAGGTTCCTCAAGAAAGGGAAATGATGGGAGAGTCACAAGGGAAACAACTCATGAATGATCAAGTAAACAATTCTGAAAAATCAAACAACTAGTCATTCATCTGAAGAAACCTCTCAAAATAACCACATTCAACAATTAATGGAATAAATGGACGAGATGCGCAAGGTACAACAGACTTTTGACCCAACAAAACCAAATAGTGAAAGAAAAATTCCAGCGTGGTGCGGAACCATCTACAACTAGAATCCAGGGGAAAGAAGCAAGATCCAACAGGCCCGTAAGAAGAAAATCAAAAGTCAATAAAGATCAGAGAGTAATGATTGTGGAACCCGCACAACAACATAATAAATCAGATAGATTGTATTTTGATGATTTAGAGTTACAAAATAACATATGGCGAAAATACTGTAAGGACATGGAGCAAATGCGAGAAGAAATTAAAATTTGAAAAATAAGGAAGGTGGGAGATTAGAAGAAGTGTTAAAAGAAGCTAGAAGAATATCGTTGGCACCTCACCTTGCACTGGCCTCAATACCGCATAAGTGTAATATTCCTATCTTTGAATGCTATGATGGGAAAAAAGACCCAACAACTCACCTGAAGTATTACAACCGCATCATGACCCGCTGGGAGCAAGATGACGTTTGTATGTGAAGGTATTTCCCGTCAAGCTTGAAAGGGATAACTTTAACATGGTATGATAATCTTTCAGAAGGGTCAGTACATTCCTACACGCAATTGACCCGCAAGTTCCTAGAGACATACATGTATAACAAGCCAGCGGATGCAGGGATGGACAAACTATTTTCTCTTGCATCATGGACATAGGAGACCATTCGAGATTATACAGATCGTTGGCAGACGATCTGTCAAGCAGTAGGGGATGTAACCCCAGAAGTTTCTATCAACTGTTTTAAATGGGGGATAACCGACCGAAAAGCCAACTTTTTGTTGATATTCATGATAAAAATCCGAAATACAAGGGAGATATCAAGATATTATTGAAAAATGTGCAAGATTGCAGGATATACAAAGGCAACATCCGAGAATAATATCTCAGCATCAGGGGAATGCCAACAGGGAAAATTTTGTATTACCGTCAACCACTTCCGGAAAGAGGGCTGTGGAAGAAGCTCCTGAAAATGAATCAAAGCGAGGAAAATCAGATGATAGAAAAAAGTTTATCCGCCAATTTGAGGAGCGAATTTTCACTAAACTCAACACCTCTTACTCAGAAATCCTGAATGCAATAAAAAAAGACAAGATTTTCAGTGTCCATGGACAAAATAAAAGCATCCTCACACACGCAGAATTATGAATATCATTGCTATCGGGGCCATTCCACAAGCCGATGCAGGAATCTAAAGATGCAAGTGCAAAAGTTGATCGATGCGGGGGAGATAAAAGAATTTATTTATTTACCCGATCCTCCACCAAGACTCAATAAGGGGAAAACTGTGAGTATTCCGCAAAATGATCAAACTATTAACATGATTTCCTATTTTGAATCAGATCAATCATCCATGAGTGCAGCTATTGATAAAAAACTGCATAAAAGGGTTCGCAGTCACGAAGTCTTCAAGGTTGCGGGAAGAGTTGCTGAAGCATGGGAAGAATGGATGGCATCCCCGCTAACTTTTTTTGTGGACGAGGTTGACCAGGAGATTGAAATGCACAATGATCCGCTAGTGCTTACGCTACCAGTATCTGGTTGGAACGTAAGGAAGATTCTTATGGATGGGGGCAACTCTCTTAATGTAATGTTTTATGATACCTTCCAGAAGATGGGGTTAAAAGATGATCAACTTATGCCTTCTTGCTACACGATTTATGGGTTTAGTGGGTTAGCTTCAAAACCAAAAGGAGAAATCTTACTTGATGTTGCGGCTGTACCGATAAATATTCTAACTAAATTCAGTGTAGTGGAGGCTCCATCCCCATACAACGCCATCATTGGTAGACATTGGGTCCATCAATTGAAAGGGGTAACTTCAACGTACCACCAATACTTGCGGTTCCCGACACCGCAAGGGGAAATGGAGATAAAATGAGACCAGAATGAAGCAAAATCTTGTATTCTTGCATAAATCCGCATGAATGAAGAGCGACAACAGCAACAACGAAACAAGAAAAAAGAACGAAAGATGATGGCTAAAGAAGAAGCCCTAAGCCAATATATGATAAAGACTGCGGGAAGTAAGGTAGTAAATGAAACAAATGATGGTATTTCAATAAAAGAAAGCATGCCAAAAATTGATGCAGGCAGTCTTCCAGCATAGCAGTTAAAGGGGGCTCCCACACTATTAGGGGCTCCCAAATCCACTTTTACATCCATTGAAGAAACCAAAATTGTCAACATAGGAACAGAAGAACTCCCCAGAATGATTAAAGATTGGAACGTTGATGGAAACAGAAAGGGAGCATAATTTGGTCAGTCTACTTAAAGACTATGTGGACATTTTCGCATGGAAGATAGAGGACATGCCAGGAATCGATCCAATTATTGTTCAACACGAGTTGCGCATACACCCAGGAACTACACCTTTTCGACAACGCATACGCAAGGTAGCACCTGAATATCATTTGTCAGTTAAAAAGGAGTTGAAAAATCTCATGGATGCAGGATTTATTCGAGAAGTGCAACACCCAACCTGGATTTCAAACATGGTAATTGTACCCCAAGAAGAATGTCAGAGTAAGAATTTGCATAGACTTCACCAACTTAAACAAGGCATGCCCAAAAGATACTTATCCGCTTCCCAACATTGGTCAGTTAGTGGACGCTATTGAAGGACATGAGGCTTTGTCCTTCATGGATGGGCATTCAGGATACAATCAGATAGCTTTAGCTGAAGAAGATCAAGAACACACTGCGTTTTTCACTCCACACGGTTTATACTGTTATACCAGAATGTCATTTGGGCTAAGAAATGCAGGAGCAACTTATCAGCGACTCGTAGACGCAATTTTTAAACCATGGATAGGCCGCACACTCGAAGTTTATGTAGATGACATGCTGGTAAAAATTAAATTCTCAAAGGATCATTTACAAGATTTGAAAAAGATATTTGAAGCCTTGCGTAAATTCAGAATGAAAGTTAATCCCGATAAATGGATTTTTGGGGTTACGTCAGGAAAGTTTTTGGGGTACTTGGTTACCAAAAGAGGGATTGAAGTTGATCCGACAAAAATTCAGGAAATTGTTGATATGCCGTCTCCAAGAAATGTTAAAGAAGTACAGAAATTGAATGGTTGTTTGGCCGCACTCGGCAGATTCATTGCTAGATCATCGGACAAATGCATGCCCTTTTTTGACACCTTGAAAAATAAAAATAAATTTTTATAGAACGAGAACTGTGAGCAAGCCTTCCTAAGTATTAAAGCTTATCTCGCCACATTGCCCGCACTACAAAAGCCAGAACTTGAAGAAGTGCTCGCCTTGTACATAGCCGCAACTGAAGATGCTGTAAGTGCAGTATTGGTACGAACAAATGACAAAGTAGAAAAACCAATATATTACATCAGAAAAACTCTTAAATTTACGGAAAGAAACTATACCAAAATTGAACAATTAATTTTAGCTCTGGTTTTTGCTACCTAGAAATTACGCACGTATTTTCTGACACATTATGTGCGGCTGTCAAGCAAAGCTCCGTTAGAATCTGTGCTGAAGAATGTAGGAAAAGTGGGAAGAATAGCAAAATGGAATGCACAACTGGAACAGTCCACATCATATTTGAAATACAAACTGCACAAAAGTCGCAAGTCTTAGCAGATTTCCTTGCGGACTTACCAATAGATGATGATTTTGAAATCCAAGGTCTGCCTGGAATGGAAGACGATAATTCACAAGATATTTTAAGCTATGTAAATTCCCACAGATGGGAGGTATTTGTTGATGGAGCGCGAAATAAAGAAGGTGCAAGAATTGGAATTATGATTACAACTCCTACGGGAGATCGAATGGTACATGTATTTCGTCTTGAGTTTGGCGAACATACAAATAATATAGTGGAATATGAGGCTGTGGTTCATGCTCTTCGACTTATCATTGAATTGGGAATTTGTGATGTGCGGCTCACAAGTGATTCACAATTGATAATTCGACAAGTTGAATTAAAATATCAAGCGCTTGATGAAGATCTGTTAGAATACAAAAATCTTGTGCAAAAATTGGCGCTACAAATCCTTAATATAACCTTTCGACATTTATCCAGAGATAAGAATCGCCATGCTGATGCACTAGCATTTATTTCTTCAATGATAAAAGATCAAAACACTACAGTAGTCAAAATTGGGCGCATTTATGAGCCGTCAATTAAGTTATGGGCAGTTGAAAACATGGAAGAAGAAGTTGAGGAACATATTGAAGATGCAGCTGACAAAGATGATACAGATTTTCCACAAAAATCAGAAAATGAATTATCCAGAGAAGATTGGAGGGTTTCGATACATCAATACTTGCGGGATGGGATTTTGCCCGCAAACGCTAAAGAGGCAAGAAATGTGCAATCGAAATCTGTGAATTATCAGTTGCGGGATAAAATTCTGTACCACAGATCTTTCTTGGGACCTTTACTTCGATGTTTATCACAAGAAGAAGGGCAGCAAATTTTCAAAGATATACATTATGGAGATGCGGGACATCATAGTGGAAGACGATCACTTGCATTAAAAACAAAAACACAAGGATATTACTGGTCATTTATGCATAAAGATGCGGAAAATATGGTAAAAAGATGTGAAGAATGTCAGCGTTATGCAAAACGAATAAAAGCACCCGCAACAGAACTTTATTCCGTGCTCAGTCCCTGGCCATTTGCAAAATGGGGGATAGACATTGTTAGGCCATTAATGGAAGGAACTCAGAAAAGAAAATATTTAATTGTAGCCACATATTATTTCACTAAATGGGTTGAGGCCAAAGCTCTTGCACATATCAGAGATACAGATGTTTTCAAATTTTTGTTTGAGAATATAATTTGTAGATTTGGGATTCCGGTAGCCATAGTTTCGGATAATGGACAACAATTACAGAGGAAAAATATTGACATGCTTTTTGAAGCATTTAATATTCAAAATAATAAGTCTAATCCACTATATCCACAAAGTAATGGACAAGCTGAGGCAACAAATAAAACAATTGCTATGAATTCAAAGAAAACTCTTGATGGCCATCATAAATGATGGTGTGAACAGCTTCATAATATACTATGGGCATACCGCACAACAAGAAGGGAGTCCACGGGAGAGTCACCATTTCTTCTTACATATGGAGCATAAGCAGTTATTCCAACGGAACTCATTTTACCCACAACAAGAACAGAAGCATGGGAAAAGAGTTTGAACTTAGATTTAATGCTTGAAAAGTTGGATGACTTGGAAGAAAGAAGAGAAGTTACACTTCAAAGAATGGAAAATTATCAAAGAAGATTAGCAAAAGAATACAATAAAAAGGTGAAATTGCAGAACTTTGTGGAAGGACAGTATGTTCTACGATAAATCCTGGAATACCAAAGGGATAAAAGAGCAGGAAAGTTTGCACCTACATAGGGAGGACCTTATGTTATACAAGATATCGCGGGACAAGGATCATACCATCAAATATGTATGGGGAAATTCTAAAACATCCTTGGAACGCACAATATCTCAAACCATATTACCCATGACCAACAATGCAGTTCTATAATAGTTTACGCTCATAATCGGTAAAGCAAATCAAATGCAATCTCTCTAGAAAGTCCAAATGAATATTTATAACTGATGGATTTTTCGCCACAGAGATGCCTAACATGACATTAACTATTGTATCAGGTACTTTCCACTTCAGGAAGTGATCACAAATAGCAATGCAATTATACAACAATTTGGCTTCATACTAGGTAAAGCAGAAGAATGTAATCTCTCTAGAAAGTCCATGAAAATATTTATGAGTGTATGACTATTGGGTCTTTCGCTACAGAGATACCTAACATGACATTAATTGTTGTATCACTCTCCGTTTCAGGAGACACACTAGGGACCGCATCCTAATTTCCTCCTGGCCAGAGAGAAGTTAGATATGCGCTTCAACCCTCTATGTAACTCAAGGTACAAAATTTCCTTGAGGTTAATAAATTTACACTCATACAATGAACTAATAATTAATATATATATTCTTGAATTGTTTTGTAGGAATAAAAATACAAAGCAAAATAAAAGTGCAAATACAATTTGGAAGAATAAAACAACATCAAAGAAAGCTAAGGAGCGGGAACATCAGCTTCAAAAGGAGGATTATCCGGGACATCTTTGCGCTTGTAAATTTTAGGAAATCCATCAGCTTGTACTTGATCAAGAGTATTGTTGACTGTTTTTGCAATTAAAACTCGAGTTTCGGCTCTTAACCATGAAATATAAGCTTTTCTATTTTCAATTTCCATTTTGTACTGATTTACTTTGGTTTCGCAATTTTTGACTTTTGTCTTCCAAAATTTTTTTTTTCCTCTCTCAGTAGATAAATCCCGAACAAGTCTTTCATTCTTCGCAACTTGTTGTTGTAATTTATCTTCAGCTCCTTTGACATTAGAATATAAAAGCTCCAATTGAGCGTGTGCTTCATTGGCCTTGGAAGAGGAAAGTTCTAGTTGAGTTTGCGTTTCGTTAGCCTTGATAGAAGCTAGCTCTAGTTGCTTGCTGATCTCTTCCATCCTAGTATTTGCCGCACCAAGCTCACCTTCAGCCTTAGCAGCTCTTGCGGCTGCATCTTTAAATTTCTCCTCAAAGCCTGAAACAAAAACAACGGTTTAATCAATGCGAGAATAATATTAAAATTCAAATATACGGTAAAATGGGATACCTATTGCGTGGGATTCAAACTTTGCTAATTCGCGACCATTGCATCTTTAGTAACATCGAGAAAATCATATTCTACCGAAAGCTTGTTATAATTGGCATTGAGTTGTTCAAGATATTGTTGACACTTTAATTTTACTTCATTATCCCGCAGATGATTCAATTTAGATGTACACCTTGCTACTTCTTTGTGCAGACGGAAAATGTCGCTCTCACGATGAAGAATAGAATCATATAAATTACGGATCATAGCTTGAGCATCCGCAAGGGCTTTTCCTTTAGCATAAGCCTCTGAAGCTGAGTTGTCTCTATCCTCAATGAGCTGAGCTATGTACGAAGAAAGCTGTGAATGATGATATGATCTGGAACGGGAAAATCCAGCAAGGATATTCTGCCGGTCCGCACAAAGCTTGGGGTTCTCTTTTTCCAATCTATCAGATCTTGCCCGTGCCTCAGAAAAGCAATCTTTAGTCCACAATAAAGTGGCATCAAACTCTACTTTCTTGCGACCCATCTCCCCAAATAAAAGTTGATGCCGCGATTTAATTCGTCATACTTCCGTGTGACTAAATCATGACTATCAACAAGATCATTAAATTTTGTCTTCATCTCCACATTCTCATTATTAACTCTTACAACATGATCTCTCAACTGCGTAATTCTACGCTGCATCCTAGATACAAGTTCTGAATCCCCCGCTGATCCCATAAAGTAATTCATAAACAAGTGAAATAAAATGAGAAAAAAAGTAACTAAAAGAAAGAATAAAACCTTGATTCTGAAGATCAAGCAATTGTTGGTGGAGCACGTCATTTTCCCGCTTTAAACCCAAATCATCATTTTCTACAACCCTAAATTTGGACTACATCATTGTGGACCGCGCTTTGAAGAATTGGTACGCGGTATGTATGGCGCTTTGACCCCAACCAAGCTGCAGAATTAAAGTTATAAATAGAACTAAAAATAAAAAGAAATCAAAGGGTACAAAAATAATTAAAATACCTGTAGATGAGCTTGTTGCGGAAAAGAATATACTTGTCCGTCCGCAAGTGCAAGTATTTCCGCAAGAGAAGAAGGTTCGTTAATGCGGAATGTGGGGTCAACAAATTCACCTTGATATTTCAACCAAACATCTTTAACCACTTCGTATGGTACAGCCTCCATGCACTTTCGCAAGCGTGAGACCGAAGCGCTATCTGATTTCACTGGTAAAGAATTGCCTGGAAAAGATAAAAGACCCTTTGACATAAACCATTGGAAGGCTTCTTCTTCTTTTCCCAAGAGATTTGAAGCTTCTGCAATCCCCTTCCCTTTACTCATTTGCAGGAACTCCATATTTGGCTGTACTGCATTAGCAGCATCCACACTCGCAATATTAACAATGGCAGGTCCAGTTTCTTCCATAGTATTTATGGGCACATTACCCGTTTCTCTAGAGTCCGCTAACTCATCTGCTTCCGCAGCATGTGCTTGCGGATTCACTTCTGTTGAAGTAATTTTAAGATCATCTTGAGGGTTGCAAATCCTCTTCGTCAGTTCAATCATCTTCACTTCTGGCAGCTTCAAGTGGCTCATCAACGACCAAAGGAGAGAATTGAAGGAAAAAAGAAGGATCGGGAACGATAGTTTGGTGCGAGAAATTGGTGACAACATTTGAAATTTCTTCGCAGCACCAACCTGTTCCGCAGACTCAAAGTTTGTTATCTGAAGAGGTATATTCTGCTCTTCTTCTTGTCTCTCTGGAGCAGAGCTTCTTTCACCTCTCAAGAGTGGACGACGAAGGGGAGAATCTCGAATTTCTCTCTCTTCCTTGTCCGTGGAAGCACGGGATGCGCCCTTCACCTTCTTCCGACCTTATTAATGAACCGCAATAATTCATTAAATGAAATTCATAAGGATTATTAAAATTCTTTAGGTTAAAAAAATACATTTTTCGCATAGGTTGCGGCCTTGAGCTTCTCTCCCGCATCATCTTTTGCGCATTCGTCAGTTTTTGCGACTCAGTTTGTGGCTATAAAAAAGAGAGGAAATTTTAACCATCAGAGAGAAACTCTAACCATTAAGCAATATATAAAGTACAAAAAGACGGAAACTTTACGTACCACGGTGATAAGTGCAAACTTTAAGTCAGTAAAATTTAGCCGCCAAGGGAAGTAACCATTCAAGCGGGTAAGAAGACCGTATACCACATTATCAGGGACGAACCCAAAAACCCATGGACCCTCAATGACTAGAGGGGTACGGTACCATTGTAATCATGATCCTCGCGGATTCTTTCCCTTAGAGGAAGTACTGTCCCCGGAATGTACTTCAGCTTGGCATTATCAATTTCCGCTAGCAGGCGGAATCCCTCACCACCTTTGCGGCTCGGGCCAATGCTCAATTTCTTGTAATTCTTCGCGGCAATGTTATCCGCATAGGTAGCGTGAAAGTTCTCCACTGTGTAATGTTTACGTTCCACAGGGTTTGGAACGTAACAGGTAAAATTGGTTCTTCCTTGGCTTCGCATGCTACATTCATCCAGTACGCGCCACCAATTCCCATTATATTGAGGGAAGGACCGCACTAAGCCTTGCTGGGATTGGTTGCGGCCGGCAAGAACTTCAAACTGAAAAATACTTTTGCTCTGATACAAAGGAAGATGTAGGCCCGCATCTAATGCTCCCGCAGGGATTAATAACTTGTTGTTGCTGTAATCAAAACCTTCCATCATTTCCAGGGTAATTTTATCTTCAACATGATCATAAAAAGAGACTTTGAATCGGCGAAGATGATGATTCCTTTTGAATTCCTCAAGGTTCACTGATTTAAAGCTACAACTTTCATGAACCCGTTTGTTCTTGCGAGCAGGATTTTTGACCACAACATGAACACTTGCGGGCTTTGTAGATCCAAAAGGGTGACTTTTCGATACAGGATATCGAGATGACTTCCTAACCAAAGGTTGATAATCCTGATGAGAAGCATCACCAGTAACTTTGGCATTATTCTTTCCAGCCATGATGAATTTCTATCTACACAGGAAAGCAAGAAAAAAATAAGTTTATTACGATCAAAAGCAAGAACAAAGAAGGAAAGTTGCAAAGCAAAGGAACGACAAAATGGTCATCACATCAAAATGCAAATCAGCCAATAATTTTTTGATCAGGAGAAAGATGGGACCATAATAAAACAACCAATCATCAAAGAGAGAGATCATCATCACCATTATCATCATCAATGATTAATCCAAAAATATTCAAATACAGAGATTAATAAACAAACAAGTACGAAAAGGAAAAAGCAAAAGGATTACTTACAATGAAGTGAAAGACAGAACAAAAATTTGTTGATTGAAAAGAGAAAAAAATTGATCTCGATGCAAGTATCCTTGATCACAGAAGTTCATGAGAATGAAAAGGTGTTGAAGAATCTTTGAAAACTTCAAAGGAATGAAAATCACTAAAACTTTAAGAAGAAGAAGACAAAAGGTGTAAAGAATGGAATGAGGGAAATAATCGACATTAAATAGGAGAAAGCTGAAACGGACGAAACCATCGAAAACTGAAAAGGGAGAAACTTTATTAGAGAATTAATTGCCTCAAAACCGCCAACTGACAAGAACGTGGGAAAAGATGTTACTGCTAGCACGAAAATCGGAAAAAAGTGAAACTAAGCGTGGGAAGAGAAGTTATTGCAGGTGTAAAACTAATAATTACTATTTTTTCTTTTCTAAATTTTTGCCATGTGTCAAAATTTGAAAGAAAAAAGGGGGAAAATTGTGAGGGAATAAAATCCAAGATACGCGTGTCCAAAAACTATTGGAGGAGGAACGAGTTATGATGGGACGAGAAACACTGAAACAAAGCCTTTTAAAGCATTAAACTGACAGCTGCAAAGTTGATATGATTTGAACCTGACAGCGTTAATGCATGATCGACATATGGATTGCGGGAAAGTAAGGCACATTGCTCAAAACAGATAGCCTTGCTGCCTGACCGACACCAGGTTGCGGGAAAGTATGAAACAATAAAGAAGTAATGATGAGCATTGATGCATGAGGGACACGTATCAACTTTACAAGCTGCTGAACAAAAAAAACTAAAGCATGACGATTCACTTTTAAGAGCTACGTGTCAGACATGCTATGATTCAAATAAGACCGCAACCTTCATCCCAATCCAAAAACAATAACTTAAATACAAGACCGCAGAAGAGCTGCAGGATAACCAGTGAGAAATTACGGAAAACAAGCGATACGCATGTTAAGACTTGCGGGAAGCATGATCAAGTCTTGCGGAAATTACAAATAAGTTTTGTGGGACTGCATTTCACACCAAGGATGGATAAGAATAAATAGGTGGAAAGGTAAATTGGAGGGACCCATTAAATTGGATATAAATACCAAGCTCATAAACAAGAAAAAGGGATGGAAAACCTGGAGAAAAATTGGACTGAAGGCATTGAATCATAGGCAAGAGTTTAGGTATGAGACTTTGTGTAAATTTAGTTGATTGATCCTTGATTAATATGATCATGATTGTATAGTATTCTTTTCTTCTATAATCTATAATGATGAATAATAAAAATACAAATCTTTTTACCCGTGGATGTAGACAATTAGATTGTTGAACCACGTTAAATGTTTGAGTTAATTTATTTCTAGTTTTGATTGATTTCCGTCTTTTAAAAGTTAATATAGGATGATTTTATGATATGATATCAAACTTTTGTATGATTCAGATTATATTTATTGTGATCCAAAGATCTTTAAAGATGCCAGATTTTTGGTAATCACAGGTGGGTTCTGGTTGCTGCTGTTTGTAGAGATGAAAAGTGAGAAGAAAATGAGCCGAGTCTGGTGGTTTTATGAGAAGAATATCACATCTAAAAGATCTTCTGCCGTGAGAAACAGCTGAAAAGCTGTAATTGCGGACGTTGCTGAGATTACAGGGAACAAGTGGCCGAATAGACAAGTTCAGGTTGAATGAGTTAGGAAGAATGGATGTTTCCTGCCGTGGTTAAAATAAATCCAGGACTTGATATTAAATTTAAGGCTTTTGTGAATTGTGTATGAATATGAACTAGAAATTGCAGGGACGGAGAACTAGAAATTGCAGGGACGGAGTAATGGATGTTGAACACATATCAATAAGAATTGCTTGAATCACCGACAGCTATGCACGCAAAGTGCTTGCCAGAATGTCTCAAAGAGTGGCCGTGACTTGGAAGAAAAGTACCGAAGTTGGCTTTTCAGTTGCGTGAGACTGACAAGCATATCAAGTTTTTGGGCTTTGTTTTGAGCCTGAATTGTGGCCTTGAATCGGGTCAGACAGATTTGTGACATCTTTTCCAATGGTTGTGGGTTATATCGTCTATTTTTGGAATTTGAAGATTTAGGGTTTGATTAGGATTCTACATGGACTATATAATAGCAACTTCAACAAGAGGTAGAGATGTCTAGATTTTTACCCAGTTCTCTTCTCACCTCTTCTACTTTTTTTTTTAGATTCGTGCGGAAAAGATATCTCAATATCTAAGGTTTACAATTTATTTCTTCAATTTAATTTTATGAACTCCAATTATTATGAGTAGCTAACCTTATTTGCAAGTCTTTCTTTGTTGGTAAAAATTATACGATTAAATGAAAATATTGGATAAATTTTAGAATATGGGAATAATATATTCAGAGTTAGTAAGAAAATTTAGGTTTTTAGTATCTACCGTCCGATCGAAATCCATTTAGTCCGATGGTCGTAGTTAATAGGGAAAAATTATTAATGGAGAGCTAGTTTTGTGTTAGAGGAGGGAAAAATGCTGAGAAGAGGGAGCAGAGAAACTTATTAGTGGAGTGTTAGGTTGGTGTTCTTGGTAGAGTTGCGGCATTCAGATTCGATTTTGCGGAAGTACTATTGTTGGTTTATATTCTAAGTAACATCAATATCGTGCGGCGAAAACATGTTGCTCTAATAATACTTTTCTTAGTTTCTTAACTTTTCTTGTTTGATATTGCTTGCGCACATGTCTTCCATTCATTTCTTATTCATACATAATATACATTAGTATATACAGGTCACATGCATGATGCAACAACTTGTTAATGTTAATATTTAGATAGGTTACATGAGCTAAGTGATAAAAGGGATTTGATTGGCTTCCATTCATTTCTTATTCATACATAATATACATTAGTATATACAGGTCACATGCATGATGCAACAACTTGTTAATGTTAATATTTAGATAGGTTACATGAGCTATGTGATAAAAGGTCAGGGATTTGATTGGCTTAGAAATAACTTTAGGTAATCAGTAGTAGACTTGATTGATGTGTTTGGCTAAGATATTTGGCATGCTAAACTAAGAACTGTTTGAGGGAAGAGGGTTATCAGATGAAGACTTGTTAAATAATAATTGATATTTTGGTATGAATAATTAATTGATATTTTGATTACTAATAATAATAATAATAATAATAATAATAAGCGTATGAATAATAATTGATACTGTGCTTCAGGGCAGGTGTGTCGGTGTAAAAAGAAGCGTCTTTGGGCTTTTGGGGGACGATGAACGTTCCCTACGACCATCGGATATGCTTGTATATAATTGGGAAAATGGACGAGATGTCTGCTTCGACGTCACTGGAGTGTCCCCTTTCACAGGTGAAGGGAGAATAGCCTTTTTGCCCGGTCAAGTCATCTCGAACGCTCCCCCGGAAACGCACCAAATATCTGGACAAGTGTGTGACTCACGGATACAGATTGGGTTGTCAGCTCTTACATTTTCAATTTCATTTTCCGAGCAAAGTTTGTTCATTCCAGGGGTTGTCAACTCTTACATCCAGTTCAAGCTTTTTGGTGAATGTTTTAGAGCCACATTTTTGGGTCTTTGCATTTCAATCAACAACTTGTTCTTGTAGTTTCTGTACCCAACTTTTTAGCATCAGTGATCCATCCAGAATCACATTCTTGTCTCATCTTCTCGGTTGGCTCCTGGTCCCCATGGTGGTGTTTAGGTTCTAATTTGTTGTTTGAGACCCCAGAGGCACATTCCCTTTTTGCTCAGGTTCATTGTCAACGGAGTTTTGCTGTGGGTCGTTTTGCATTTTGGCATCGGAGATCATTCCAACTCCTTTTCTTGTTTTCTTGTTTTAGTGCATTTTCTTCCCATTTCTTGATTGAAACCTGGTCATCTAGTTGGTGTTTATTTTCTTGTTTAAGCACCAACTTTGTGTGGTGTCCGTGGTCATTCTTGAGACCCTCTCCATTCTTGATTGGTCCCTGGTCAAGTTGGTGTTTAGTCCATGGCCAAAGACTTGCTCTGGGACACTCAGTTGGTGTGCTAATTATACGGTCAGTTGTTGCAACTGCATTTCGGTGGCTGAGTTCCCATCAGTGTCTTTTTCAAGTCTCCTTCCAGTTCTGTTCTAGTTCTCTAGTGGCCAGCGGTCATCTTTAGTGGGTTCAGTTTGCTATTACAGTTTGTTCAAGTTCTCTATTCTCCAGCTGTCATTTTTGTTGTGTTCAGTTTGCTATTACAGTCCCAGTTTCTGTATTTTGGAGTTTGTATTCCTCCCAAATTCAGATTCTCGTCCATGTGCAGTTCTATTTGTTCCTGTAACTATGCCAACCACCAGATCAGCTGAGTTATCAAGCAATGGTGAAGTGGGTTCCCAAAGTGAATCTTGCTTTCATTGTCCGTTTAAGGGGTTTGATGATTGCGCAGATGGGGTGGGGGGCAGAGCTTTAGCAGGTCCGGCTTCATCAGGCATTTACAAGACAGACATATGCCTTCTGAGGAAGACAGGTCCTCCTGCAGAAACAGAATTAGCACAGTCATGGCTGTGTTCACAACATGGGAATAGGTCCTGACAAGTTTGAAAATATGGTTGTGTTCTTTATGTATGCACACGTATTCTTGGAAGAGGCCCTGCCGTAACCATGCGGATTTTATTCCCAAGCCACTCAATGGTCAGACGAAAGATTTCTTGATTTATGGGATTGACAAACCAATCAGAGCCTAGACGAGGTTGCTTCTACTGTGTCTGATGTTCCAGCTAGTTCCCCTGTAGATATGCTTAACATGATATTTATGAGGAATGTTCCTACAGTGGCAAGCATCCCGCAATAGTGTAGGCTGAGCTTTTCCAGGACACTTAAGTCTTCTTTGGAGAAAGTCTTAGCCAACCCTACTAATTTTGCAGTGTGGGTGCATTTGTTGTTATTTCCCATTTGCACTCTTGGCTTGTAGAATCCTAGGAGTGCTAGGGAGGAGAGGTCTGGCACAAGAAAGAAGCTCCAAGTATCTTGCATTAGTCAGGCTCTTCAGCAATGGAATGAAGTTGGGTGCTACAGCCTAGTGCGCAACCTTTTGGATCTACCAAGTATACAAATGAGCAAGACACCTAAAATGAGCCAGGGTGGCTCAAACCTTTCTGCTTGTAAGAGTAAACTGAGCTATAGCCAATACACGACATCAATTAAAGTCTTGTCTTCTAATGGTCTCGCACCTAGCTCTCCAGCAACTCTTGATGAATTGAGGAACAAACACCCCATTGTCCCACCACCAGCCATCCCAAAGGGCCACATCCAGGCAGATGCTCTATGTGTGGAAAAGGAAACTGTCTTAAGTGCAATTAAAGTTTTCCCTAAGGGTACCTCTTTTGGTAGGGGTGGCCTCAGGGAACAACACTTATTAGATGACATAAGTGGACCTGCATCCGCTGTTCCAAAGGAGTTGCTCATCCCCTTAACATGGGTGGTTAACCTGTGGATTGCCAGAAAATGCCCCCCTTGTTGGGTGCTTATGTAGCTAGTGCTCCTATGACCCCTCTTCTTAATTCGGGAGGTGGTATAAGGCCAAAAGCCGTAGGGACCATTTGGAGGAGGTTGTGCTCCAAATTGGCAGCTGCTACTGTTAGTAAGGAATTTTCCCCTTACCTAGGAGATCATCAGTTTGGCGTGGGTGTCCAGTGTGGGGGAGAAGCCATCCTCCACTCATCTAACAAGCTTCTGTAGTTGCGAGGGAGCTGCTAGACCATGAGTATGTTGTTGATAGACTTCAGCAACACTTTCAATATGTTGGACAGAACAATGATGCTTCATGAGGTGAGGAGCAAATGCCCAAGCATCTCCAGATGGGTAGAATTTTGCTATGCTAATCCATCAAAATTATACTACCAGGATCACATTCTGCTTTTTGCTCAGGGTGTGCAACATAGGGATCCCCTTGGACCATTACTTTTTGTATTTACCCTGCATCCCCTCATATCTCGGATAACATATGAGTGTTCTCTTATGATGAATGCATGGTATCTAGATGATGGTACAATTGCAGGTGATTCTTTGGAGGTGGCCAAAGCCTTGTAAATCATTTAGAGAGAATGCATCTGTAGAAGGCTTTTTCTCAACATCAGCAAGACAGAGCTCTTCTGGCTTGTGGTTGATCCTAGAGTTCTTATGGAGGGTATCTTCCCTGCGGGAATTAGTATACAAGCTCAGGGGGTTAAGCTACTGTGAGGTCCAGTCATCTTAAACTCAAGCTTCTGCAGTGACATTGTACATAGAAGAGTGGACAAGACTTGTCAGCTGATGCAGTCTTTGAAGGCCTTGCAGGACCCACAGAGCGAGCTCTTGTTATTTAAAAATTGCGCTGGTGTCTCCAGACTATTTTTCACAATGAGAACCACTAATCCTTAAGCCCTTCATGCCCCAGCTGCTCATTTTGACCAACACCTCATGCAGTTTCTCAGACACAGAGTGAATGGCGACCGGGCAGGATTTGGTCCTACTCAGATGCGTCTTGCTACCTTGCCTATGAAGGATAACGGCCTTGGGGTTTACACCATAGGAGATGCCTGCCATTACAGATACCTAGCGTCCTTCTTACAAACACAGCAGCTGCAGAACATCATCCTTAAAACCCTCAGCGTTGGGACCAACACCTTAGCTTCCAACAGGCTCAATCCAGGTTCACACAGGTTTGTGGGATCCCTCTATCCTGTGCCAACTTCCAAGTCGCTGCCCCACGCCCTATGCGCTCTCTGGCAGTCCAATACTTTATATGGTCAAGAAGAATATACCCACTAGCTTCAACTTGACTGAGCGAGATACCATCATATGGCAAAGCAACAAGCTGGGCCATGCCCAAGATTTTATTAAGGCCATTCCCATAGCTGGGCTTCACCAAGCTGTTGGGCCTCGGCAATTCCGGGATGTCCTTAGTTACAGGCTTGGTTTAGCACAGTTTGGGGAGGGGAGCTGATGTTCTTGTTGTGCGAGGGGTATGGACGTCTTTGGCGATCATGCACTCCATTGTGCTAGCGAGGTAGGCCTCAAATTTAGACATGATTTGGTTAGAGATGTGCTATCAGACATGTGATACAAAGCTGGAGTCGCTGCTCGTAAAGAAGCCAACCTGGGCTTCCTCTCGGACAATGAGAACTCCTTGAGGCCGGCAGATATCTTAGTATACAATTGGGAGAATGACCGAGACGTGTGCCTTGACATCACAGGAGTGTCCCCGTTTACGGGTGCCAGGGGAGCCGCTTTCACGCCTGGTCAGGAAATCTCGAACGCTTCGGCTCGCAAGATCAGCGAATACCTTTCCCAATGTGAAGACCATGGATATGGGTTCAATGTGCTAGCGTTCATCACTTTGGGGGAATTAGGCGAGGACCTTATAGCTTTTGTGTCTAGGCTACAAAACCGTATTGCAAGCCTAGACTACAATTACAAAATAGGCAACTACCTTTTCTTTAGATTAGGCATTTCCATACAAAAGGGTGTCGGAGCCCAGCTTGTGGCGAGGCTTCCCACCACTAACGTGTAATCAACTTTTCCTATCTAATAAAATCCTCGTTTTATAATAATAATAATAATAATAATAATAACAATAACAATAATAACAATAATAATAATCTTTTTTGTCAATTGCAAATGGCTTTAGATTTGATTTTCAATGATAATAATAATTAATTTGATTTTCAATAATAATAATTTGTGATTATTTACGCAACAATAATAATAATAATTGAGTTTTGTTTTGAGAGCAAGTTTGTGCTTGACTAGGAAAAGTGTGAATTTGTACATCTAATATTTTGTATTATTTTTTATCAATTTTTTATATCATATTTTGTCTTATGGTCAGAACCCTTAAAATCCTGATTATAAAGTAAAGGCCGATCTTCGAATTGGACGGGCTAGGTGCATCACACCTTCCTAGCGTGTAATTGATTCCCGGACCATTTCTATGAATTTGGACTAGTGCTTATTTTGTGTCCCAACTCTCCTAGTTGGGTGGCAGCTTCATAAAATAATAATTCTAAGTATATAACCATTTTAGAAACTTGAGAAAATCTATTGGATTTCGTCCTGTGGATTTTGACGGTATCTATAGTTAAGTTGCAAATTGATTGAACTCACATTCATATCTAAAACTATTTTAGGTTTATTATACGCAAAAGTGATACTCCTTGAATACAATTAGCATAATTGTGGTTATTGCTTGTAGTGATATATCCTAGTAATCACAAGTGGATCATGACCTTTGTAAAATTAAATTAGTGCGCTTTCCACGTTCAATTGCATTGATTAGCCTAATTTCATGAATCTTAATGCTCCTCGGGAATTAAACTTGATTAGTGCTTTTACATGTTAGGTTGTTCTCTTGGTAGAATTCATATTCACATCTTTTAACGTATTTTTGATGACTTGAGGAAATTTACGGGATATCCTTGCGATCAAGGAATTCTAGGGATTTTGATTAAACGAGATTAAATATCAATTTTAATTATTATTAAAAGAACATGTTTTGTGAATGAAAACGAAACCTTGACAAATATTTTCAACTTTTTGATTCTTTTCTGCAATTTGTTAATTAGTTTAATTTACTTTTATTGAATCTGAAAATTCCTCCCATTTATATAAGCTTCCGAAACATATCACAACTAAGACATCCTCGTGGGAACAATCCTTTATAACCCTTGCTTTATAATAAATTTTAAGTAGTGAGAAAGTAATAAATATTTTGACGTGCAGACGACCACATCAAATTTTGGCGCCACTGTCGGGGAGGCAACGTAATGTTATTTGTTTTTGATTTCTTAATTTTGTTTTTATTTTTATTTTTGTTTTTTGTTTCTTATTTTTGAATCTAACCTAGTTTTGAGAATCTCATTTCAGGTAGTTATTTTCCATGGAAGGAGCATATTGCAACAATCAATACGGTTTTCAAACTCAACAACACTATGAAAATTTCCTACCACCTTTGAAATACAATCAAAACTAATTCATTAACTATGATCAAAATCCTAGAGAGCCTTATGGTGATTTTCATACATACCAACAACCTTGTAGTCAGTATGTAAGTCAACCACCAAGGTGGGACAATTATACTTCCAATTGGCTATATTCGAGTTGTATGAATGTTATGAATGAATTACAAGATATGCAACATAGACTAGACCAACTTGATTGAGATAAATAGAATGTTGCACAAACTGAAATTTATAATAGTCTACCTTACCCGACTCCCGATTGTAGTTATGATCATTCACTCATTCAAAGGGAAGATTCGTGGGTGAGAGATTCTATTGTAGTTAATGGTGGGAAGCGTGTGAATGTTAGAAAAGATGACGGAGCCCGAAAGAATTTATCGAAAAAATTAGTAGGACCATTCGCATAGAACTCAAACGACGTACTAATAAAGGTAGGGAAACCGATGAAGATTCTGATTACGGTGAGTTTGAAAACGAAGAGGAGTATGTTGAGAATGAAACCGAATTGAATGATATTGTGGAAGACCCAATTGAACTTGCCGAGAATTATAGTGATAATGTTGACCCTGAAATTTTCATTGAGGCGGAGTTGGACGAAGATTGGTTGATGAGGTTCATAGATGACCATGATACACATGAGGTGAGTAATTTACTTGAAATATTTAGGGATGAAGAGGATCCCTCGATACAAGAGATTGTGCAAGGTTTGACTAATCACTTTCCTATTGATTCTTCTCCTTTACCTCTTATTGTCTTGAATGTATGTGCTTCGGAAGTATTGTTGAATGACTTTGCTTCCCAATATCCTCCATTGGAAATATTTGATTCTCATACTATGCATGTTTGTAAAAAAGAAACTGTAGAAGTTCCCAAATTCTGCGTTCTCTATACACTTCCAAGTCTAGGAAAGACTAAGTATGGGGGAAACATCTACGGGGCGATAGCTTCAATTCTATTTTCATGTACCAATATTCTTGTGAAACTATTGTTAGAATTGCAGATTTTTCTATGGGTGGACCCCTAAATTTTCAGATTGTTGGTCTACGGGCGACTAGAGAGCCGCGCTGACGACTATAAACCAAGCGTTGCATGGGAGGCAACCCATTGATTTAGTATTTCTTTTACTTTTTCTTGTTTTTTTCCTGAATTTTCATATGATTATAGGATTTCCTACATTGATTTTACATTGGAGGAGTCAATTTACATTGAGCACAATGTAAAGTTGTTAGTACCTAAAAATTGATTCTAGGCAAAACAATTTATTGTTGGAGTACTTTCTTTAGATTTGGAAATCAAAATCGTACAGGAAAGCCTAAACCACGATAGTAGCCGTTCCGCTCTGCTTCGGTTACACGGAGAGAAAATGGGTTGATCTTAAGGGAGGGAAGTAAAGAAAGTTAAAGGAAATAAGTGTGATGAATTGTGTGTAGAAGTGTTGAACTATTGAGAAAATAACAGAGCTTGTGAGAATTCTAATCTTGTTCTATCTTTCTGAAATGGGCTAAATAACCTATTTATAGTGATTAGTAACACATATATTCCTTGTAAATTAGTGGAGATAGTAGGGAGATGAAGTGATGGAGATTGTGGGGAAATGGTGTAACCGCCCACTTTGTCTTGGGAAGTTTCAGGTAACTTCTCGATCATTACTCCATCACTGATTCAGCCATTTCAACCGTCACCACTACTTTGTAACTTCCTTATCATGGGGTGTTGCCACGCCGCATGTTGGTCTAACGCCCAGAACAAAACCCCATGAAGAATCCCCCCATGTAATTGTTTTGATTTCTCGTACAGTTAGTAGTCATAAACTCTAAGTTTTGTTGTAACAAAATGTTTGTGCTAGCTATAATGATGTATATGAGTGTTACAAGCTTGACCGTAGTGTTACTAGTATCTACTGATGTCATGGTTTTCGCCAAGGTGATGCTGCAAGCATGAAGCGTGAGAGGAGAGAAAAAAAAATAGAGAAAAGGGGTAAAGGCTTAATAAGGCGTCAAGGTTGAGCTGCTAGTGCTAGCGCTAGCACTATTAGGGCTTGTTTGGCGCGTGCTTTGTTAGCTTTGTTGGCTTTTGGCTTTTTGGTTTTTTCCTAGCCTTTTGGCACATGTGTGTGCTACTCATTGGTGTTGGGAGTGTGGCTAGGGTTCGCTAAGGCTGGCACTTGCTAGTGCCATGGTTATTGCCTATGCACCACTAGCTTTGGCATCCGTATAATATCGTGGCCATATTTATGGCCTGTTTAGGGTTTCTCAATTGTATGAGAATTTAATGTCAGTATTACGCTTAACTTTTATGCAGTGCATACAGAATATATTCAAGAGATTCATTCGTGGAAGTTCGCAACTTGAGATAATACTTGATGCGAGTCTACAATTAGATGGTATGCATCTAAATTTACGTTTTCATTCGGATGTGATATGTCATTCATTACGAATGTTTATAATTTTGTATAATCAACATATTCTAATCGATACAAATAATTTGCATGGATGCACATAAAATAACGAGGGTTTAGTCAGGTAAAGCCCTGAAATTTCTACGGGCGCATATATATGCAAAAGAGATACAAAGCTAATTTAGCCATGAGCTGAATATGTATTCTCAATTCTCTTGTGAAATGTAAGATAACAATATGTATTTGTAATTCTGATGTGGGGTCAATTTTTTTTTGACATATATATTTCATGCTTCTGCAGCTGTGCGAAAGCAATATTATAATTTTCTCCTTTGTCAAAAATCCACCATCAACAAAAGTTTAAGTGTGGGGGAGGGTTAAGCATATAAAATTCTTAAGTATTCAATTTTAGGTTGAAAATTTTAACTTTTTTGTAACTATTTGCATGAAACCTCCAACTTTTAGATATTTTAAATTCACTTAGTATACTTCTAGCAACGTTTACATACGGAGTTCTTATCGAAATAACTGAACTTAGAAGTATTAGAGAACTATATTCGGGTTTCTTAATTGTTGAAAGCAATAGTCGATAAAAAGGGACTTAAACCGCTAGTGGCGAATTAGGTGCAGAAAGATTACAGTATTAGAGAAGCTGACCAATCGTTAGTAGAGACTACCTATTGTTACATCAAACGAAGCACCAAACCTTCAATTTTTTTTACCTGTCTAAAACCTCCAACTTTACAGTATTAGAGAAGCTGATCAATCATTAGTGGAGACTACCAATTAGGTGCAAGAAGAATTTTTAAAATTTCTGTACAGATTTGCATGAAAACCTCCAACTTTTGGAGAATTAGAGTCACTTGTATACTTCTAGATAAGTTTACATACAGAGTTCTTAGCGAAATAACTGAACTTAGATGTATTAGAGAACTATATTCGAGTTTCTTAGTTATTGAGATCCAATAGCTGACAAAAATGGACCTAAACTGCAGGTGGTGAATACAGTATTAAAAAAACTGATCATTCATTACCCATATATGAGTGATGCACCATACCTTCAATCATTTATACCTGTCTAAATTTTCCGTTTAGAGTGTTTCATCTATGCAAAGTCCCAGTAGAATGATGAGCTACTCAACCTTGCACCATCTCATCACTACATTTTGATCTCTTGAGTGTTAATTTTTATCAATCATGAGAATTGCGAAAAAAACTTACCTTATAGTTTGATTTGCAGTTGGCACCATTCTCCCTCTCGACAACAACAAGTCCATAGAAACACCATTATCATCAACAAGTGGAGCATCACAAATTTGAAGAAAGTTGAAGACGTTCAAGGTTTACAAGCAACACTGCAAGAGAAAAATTTATTTTCAAAGTGAAGTGACAATACAAAGAGAAGACTAAGTACAAGAATGAAAAATCAAATGATGAGAGTTATTTTGAAGTTTATGATATCGATACAATACAAGTTGTACGGCTATGATTGTTCAAATCCAACTGTCGGATTTTTAGAAACATGACCGTTGGCCGGACTTTATAAAAACACCATTCTTATCCTATTTTTCACCATCGTCACCTGCAAATTCTCATCTTCTTCTTCAACAACTCAATTCCTGCAATTTTTGCATTCAAAAGCATACATATTAGAGGGTTCAAGATCATCGCCAATTAGCAAGTGTTATCTATGTCTTTATGCTTGTCATGTTGATAGAGGTTGTCCTTGGGAAGGTACAAAATGCACTATAACCAACTGCAAGGGGTACCTGTTTCTTAGAAAAGCAGTAAAAGGAAAAAAATGATTTTTAACCTTATGTGAAGTGCAACTATTGTGGAGTTTTCATCTAGTTGGATGCTTATGTAGCTTCACACCAAGGTATTCCACCACCTACTCTACCCACTTTGACTGATTATGACAAATGGTACAAAGAAAGACAATTCTACTGCTACTCATGTGGGAAAGTTGATCATATGGCTTAGAACTAAAAAAACAACCTCTTACCATGCACAGATCCATACTGTGATGGTAAGATAAATATGCTCACTTCTAGAAAACTAGAATTTATTGGAAACAAATACTAGTTATGTCAAACATGTAAAGGTTAAGTTTCAATAAATTTATAAGCAAGTGTTGAAAGATGTATGAACCTAGTAATTTGTTTTAAATACTAATGAATCTAGTAATTATGTTCTAGTATGTTGTTCCTGAATACTATGGCAAGATGCAACTATTCAACAATCCATTCACATAGAATTATAATGCAGCAACAATCCATTAACATACAAGAAGATGATAAAGATAACTTAGAAGCTGTTAATAATAAGATGATAATGATAACATATTGTCATTATGTTTTTCATAAAGATGACAACTAAGATATTGTCATAAGTAGGTAATAAAGATAATAACTTAGCAATTGCATATGTTGTTCAAATCCTTGAAACATGTAAATAAAAGCAACTGCAGTGGTCCAAAAGATAATAACTTAGCAACCTAAATCATAAATGATTATTCATCAGTTATGTCAATAGTAATTACATTAAGGGCATTACCTATAACCCTTTGAATTCTTCTTCTTCTCCTCGGTGGTGAAGGCAGGTCAGGTTGAAGAAGTTCTGCAGGTTCAGGCAATATTACAGGCTCAGGAAATGCTCCTGTCTCAGTGACTCTTTTCCCCTTCTATTGTATAGCACCACCTCTGGTTCTAATACCACCACCTCTTGGACCACATTTGGCACCTCTCATATAAACTCCTGGAATCCCAATGCCAACAATGTTGCCTCTTTTTATGCATAACTGACCCACCTCTTCTGCCACTTATACCCCTACCTCTAGTACCTAGAGTCCAACCACCTACATCACATCTTCCTCTTGTAGCAGATCTACCAGGAGGTACCCAAACGGGTTGTACAGATGGTGTTGCCGGTACTGCTACTGCTGGTTCTTCAACATTATCCCCAAACAAAAAATACTCAGCTCCCCTCCTCATGGTCACATTTCCTCTACCTTTACTTCTTGGACCACCTCTACTAGTGGCAGTTGTCACTCCACCTGGCACTCCACCTGGTTATCCACGTGTCACCTCAGACACATTACTTTTTCCACCTCTCCTGCCACATATGCCATTGTTCTGATGTTGAATTTGATATTCCTCAAAATCACTAGCTGGATTCCTTCTCACATGTGGTTCACCATCTACAAACAAAGCAAAAGTTAGAGACAAAGGCAAAAACAGTAAATTAAACTTGAGTAAAAGATAAAGTTAAAAAACAAAACTACAAAGTTTGTCACCTTCTTGTTGGGAAAGTTCATCCTTTTTAGGACAACTTTTCTTGTTGTGTCCAAACTCTTTGCATAGAAAACATTGCTTTCTTTGTAAATTTCCACCTATAGCATCATTTGCATCACTTATCCTTTCTTTTCTTAGTATGCCTTTTTGCTTTTCAAAAGGAGGTGGTGTGACTGAAATAGTATACTTATCTATCTTCGTTAGAACCATTCATCACCAATCGTAGAATAGCATCTAAATCAGTGCTATCCCTAAAACTTCTTTTCTCACTGGATACGGAAGCTCTCGACTAGCAGATTCTATCCAACTGAGCCACCAAGTAGTATCTCACTCAAGGTGCAACTCAATCGAATGTTTTAGGCTTTGTGATTTTAGGTTGATCCCAGTAGTTAAACTCTTAGCTTAAGGTCCACTTGCTAGTGTTGTATTCACTCGCAATTGCTCCACAAAATCCCTCTGCAAGGTATCGCGGTTTTTACTTGTGTACGAGTCGATGGCCGATTATTTATCTCATAACTTAATACTAGCATTAGAATGATAAATTGAATAATTCAATTGTACACTTGAACAATCTATAAATCAATCATAAACCCTAGATTTCGTGAAAACAAACGATAATGATAGAAACTCAGAATAAATTTATATAACTAATAAAGTATTACACCCGGGACATTAAAATCATCCTTAACCAAATAAACTTAGATATACATAACAACGGACTAGTTTATAATAAATAAAAAGAAAATAAATTAAAATCAAACCAAACAACAAATCCGGTAACTCCAATGAAACCAGCGTGCTCCTCTTCTTCCATTGATGTAGGCGCCTGGTGGTAGTGGATTGGTGCGAACCGGTACTGACTATGGGGTTGTTGTTGGAAGGCATGGCAGTGGACGTGATCAAGGTGTAGTGTTGCTGGTGTATGAAAAGTTTGAGAGGAGGAAAAGCTCTTCTATGTTGGAGTGGTAAAGCAGGGCATGAGGGAGAGGTGGTCTTGTGCTTAATTCGTATTCCCTTTTATAGCTTTCAATCTCCACTCGATCCTATAGTATCGAATTTGATAACGACCCATGTTTCCTAAACTATTTCAAACTTCATTTACCGCTTAATCCCCATCATCCATCTCTTGTTTTAACGACAATAGTATTGTTAGTCTCAGACCCAACTTCTCGGCAATAAAACTCTTTCCAAAATCAATCCATATCCCAAACTCCGTATTTTAGCTTTCTTCTCGGACTCAAATTCACTCGAACACTCGATTTCTTATTATCACTCGATTCCTTCTCCGACTCAACCTCTATCTTCTTTCATTCCCTGACTTTTCTCGAGCTCCCCTTCTCTGTGTTTGAACTTCGTCAAATCTCTCGAGCTTCATAGCAAAACTATCACTTTAATTCTCACAGACTCACTTAACCACTGCACCATCAACCATACTATATCCTCTATCTCAATCTCTGTATATTGCCATTGAACACCAGCAACAACCACAAATATGCTCGAGCTCATACATTAAACTCTGTTTTATCTTCGCTGCCAGGAAGCAACCATCACTCGATACCAGCACCAACAGAATCACATGAACCATCAGCTTTCATCAATCAAGAAATTATCACAGCCAACACCTTCACGTAACTGCCATTAATCATCACCATTAGGTTTCTGCAGTTCGAGTCCTTCTCAGATTCTTCAAACTAAGCCATTTATCCATCATCGCTATAAATAGGCAAGAGGCAGATAGGATTGTTCACAGACTCCATCGATAGTAGCATGTTCGTCATCATCGTAACAGCATCATCAACTATCGCTGCCTGAGATTTGAGCTCTCTTCTTCATCACGGATAACAACTAGGTCTTCTTCTTTAATCTCGAGCTCCAACTGCCATCAACGGCATCAACCAAGCTCGATAGCACTCATCACCAATCACCATTGCAGTCATCACCAATCAATCATAATAACTATCTGTTAGAGTATAGGATTAGTCACGGTACGTTATACGGAAAGTATTAGTATTAGGAAAATATGTATTTGATATATTTAGAATGACTTGATTTATAAATATTTATTTCTTGAATATCAAGTTATAGTATCACTGTATATACCTATGGGTTTTCAATGTAAGCTATCTGATTCAATTAATAAATTTTATTTTTATTTACATTTTTTAGTTTTGATTTGGTATCAGCAGGTTCGATCTTGACCTGTGTGCCCATCTTGTTTCTTTTCAAACCTGCGACGGTAGCTTCGATGTTACCTTCCGCCGGATCTTTCTTCCGCTGTAGTATTAGGTTTTTAATTTTATTTTTCGCCCATATTTTCCAAATCCTAAATCTAACCCCGTTGTTGAAGTTACCAGATTTTGTTGAAGATGGCGACGATATACTCCTCTGGCCCTTTTTAGATGTTTTTATTTACTTATTAATGGTTCTGATACGTTTCGTCAGTTACTTTTAATGATTATGTGGATCCATTTATCGATCAGTGGTTTTCCTAATCATTTTTTTTTCTCTACGGTTGCGCGGTTCTTCGTCAATTCCTCTCCCCCCCTCCCCCCATTTTTTAAGGTATTTTTTACGGATAGTTCTTACAAGCTCCATCAACGATTCTGTGGATCTGCCTATTAGTGGCTCTTTTATGTCCCAGCAAATATTGATTTGGCGGTTCTCCTAATCAATATTTTCTTTATGGCGACGCGCTCCTTCTTCTACTTCTCGGGCGTTTTAAATTTCGCACTTCTTCAACAACTTTCATATAGCCAATCTCATGCAGTTTTTCAATCCCCATGAGATTTAGGGAAGGTGTTAGAGTATAGGATTAGTCACGTTACATTATATGAAAAGTATTAGTGTTAGCAAAATACTTAGTATTTGATATATTTAGAATGAATTGATTTACAAGTATTTATTTTTTGAATATCAAATTATAGTATCACTAGAAATACCTATAGGTTCTCAATGTAAGCTATCTGATTCAATTAATAAAATTTTATTTTTATTTATATTTTTTTGTTTCAACTTTATCATCAACTGTTGTCATCAATGGCAACCCCCAAATGCCATCTCACAAATAACCCGTGGCCCGTAGTAATCCTTAGAACCTAATGGTTCCAACCAAATATCATTCAAATCACAAACCTCTTCCATAAATTGTCGTCGGAATAAAGCTCGACTTATTCTTCTGTGTTCGAATTATGAAGAAGAAAGAGAAGGGTGGACCCGAGTAATCCGCCTGGTGCCTTTAAAATTATTCAAAAGCTGGCATCCCTGAGCAAATTAGCAGGTGCCTTTAACAATATTTGAATTCTATCTGCTCCTTAACGTAAGACGGAGTGCGAATAGTAGTTTCCCTTGAAATGTCTATTCTGCTCTTGATTCACGTTTTGCTTATAACTTCTTCATACAATCTCGGAATGACCTCAATCTTTCGTCGTTGACTTTGTTTCTTCATTCTCTACGATATGATGACAAAAATCATGGAGTTGGACAAGTTCCACCTGGTATTTGGCCTTTCTTTCTTTATAGCTCTTATATTCTTGCATAATTAAATGTCGATTCACTTCTTTTGAATGATTTCACCTATTAAAAGATAACTAAACAAAAAAAAATGTAATATGAAATAATTCACAAAAAGCCTAACAAATACTAGCATGAAATTGACATTCTAAATATGTAAAATATGCACTTATCCTGGTGCAACCTTGTGTTGTATATCATCCTTTGCCATCCACTTAGACTCATTATCCATGGGACCAACCATTCATTCATAAGTTGCTTTATACTTGTCCAACTTATGGTAATCATCAAACAACCTGCAAAACCATTTTGAATGATAAAGAAGATGAAAAAGTGGTATCATATAAAGGTTAAGCAAAAGGAATAAAAATGGTGAAGATAAACTTACTCTTTCTAGTCTGCATTTATGTTATAAAAAGAGGCATTGATTGCATGTTCACAAGGAATCCCAGTGATATCCCAAAACCTACAGTCACATTGGTGCTTGGACAGTGTTACCACCCAAGATTGTTCATTCATGTGATCAAGGTTTGTCCACACATCTTGTCTAGTAGGTACTCTTTCCAATGCAGTTGAATTTTGTCTATTCAACTTGGAAATCTCTTCTTCCCTAGGAACCACTCCTACATCTTCGTAACCCTCACCTTGTATTTTCCTATCAAATATCAACCTTGTCACCATAAGGTGATATTTCTCAAGAAACTTGCATACATGCAACCCTCTTATGTCCAAAATCCAAGCATTAAAAACTTCACGGAAATTTGAAGTTATGTGTTCACAACATGATGAAGTATCAAAAAAAGCTTTTTCCCACTGTGCTGAATCTTCTTTTTGTAGATAAGTCACTGCTTGTGGTCTTACATCCTTCATCTTGTTTATATTAATATCATGGTCTTCCTTCACATATGACCTAGCTGCATTCCACATTAGTGCCTCTAGATGCTTGTGTGGGTGATATCTCTTGAAGTTTTTGTACATACGCCTAACACAATACCTATGGTGATGGTTCACATCACTAAAATTTATTTCAACAACTGAGATAAGACCCTTCTCCCTATCAGGTATGAATGTAAGTGCTCTAGGATGCTCCTTCAAATAAGGTGCAACAATGCTAAGAAACTCATTCCAAGTCTCTTTGTTTCTTTTCTACACAAGAAAACAACAATGGAAAATAATTCATTATTTGCATCTAATGACATGATAGACAAACACACACCACCATATTTACCTTTCAGAAAAACACCCATCTAAACCTAGAATAGGTCTACAACCATTCTTAGAACAATCCAAAGAACACTTATAAGCTACACATAAAAGCTTGAACTTACCACTTTCATCTGTTGCACAACTATCAATGCTACATGCATTCCTCTTTATTATTTGGTTGTAACACTTGGGGCTCATGGAATAATTGTCTTCATAGTTACCAAAAATTCTCTCCATACACATATTCCAAGCATGCCAAGTTGTCCAGTATGAGATCTCTACATGATAAACCCTCTTCACTTCGGCTCTGAAATCCTTTGGTTTATAATTTGAATGAGCTTTGAACATATCTAACATAACCCTGAATACACACCTGCAAACCATCACAACTAAATAAGTATAACAGTATTGTGAATATATAAAATAACTTAGGAAAATAATTAAGAAATAACTTAGAAAAGTTAAGCCAAAAGTTATTTCACATCTTGCTTTGGCTAAGGGATTGTTGATTCCATGTGTTGTTGTACATGTGTGCTCAAAATCACCACTCTTGCACCTAAATGTTTCCCGAATCCTGGAGAAGTATATATTCCATTTGCAGTTTGGTTTGTTATTGCATTCATAATACTGTTGAATCTGGGTATTCTTCTTATGGACAATGTCAAAATTCTGAAAGATGTTATGATCCTTGATGTAATCCCTTCATTCTAGATATCAACTTTATTCCTTCCCAACAAACGTGTTGTTCAATATTGTTGTGTTACTCTTCCAAGTCTTCAACTCTTCCTCTTCATAAACTCTGCATGTCTCCTTCACATAGTCCTTAAAATCTGCAGTCTTCTTAATCACACTTGTTGACTGCTCAATAAAGTCATAATCTTTATCATTGGAGTTCTCCTGTGGAAGTTCTATTGGCTCTTCTTCTCGGTCTGACTCACCATCAGAGATATATTCCTCTTAAGGTCCACAATCATCAATGCTGACTAGATTTTTCTTAGTTGGTTGCACATCTGTTGTTTCTACTTGAGTAACTGACTCAACTGGGGTAACATCCACATCAACATATACTGCTAGTTCTGCTTGAGTACTTGTACCACCTTCTCCAACTAAATCATTTACAACACTACTAGACCCCAAGTATACTAACACCTTTCTTTACTTTTCTTCCACTACCACCATCCACCACTTTAACACCTTCATTAACTTTCCTTGTACTACCACCAATGTTTTTTGCACCTTCCCTAACTTCATTACAACAGTACTTGACCCAACTGCATTAGACCCACCATCTGCATCCACATTTACATTGTGATCCATATTTACAACACCCCCCCTGACTTGAAATAGTTCCATCTCGATTACCTGTAGTATTACTTGGCTTGTCATACTTGTGTAACTGAGACAACCAATCTAATTCCTCTTCCAGCAAACAATCAACCCTTTTAATATTTTTATCAGAATCCCTCTTAGCACTACTTGTCCCTACCATATAACCATCTTTAGCGGATAAAACTTAGGGAATTTTGAACCATCTATTTCTGCATATTAACATCACACTACAAATTAAAGTCACTGCATACTTTAATCAAAAACCAATGACAATACTGGATAAAGATAAAATTGTGAAAATAATACAGAATTATGAAACAAACAAAATTCGTACAATCATTTAAAAACACCCAAATAAAAAAATTCTCAGTTTTTTTAAACCCTAAATTAATTTAATCGAAAAATTGAAGAGATTTAAGAGATTAGACAAAACCCAACACATAAAGTACTCTTATAATTACTATTGAGATCATAAATTATGATCTAATGCAGACAAAAAAATGGTAAAGTAATTGAACCACTTACCACTGGAATCGATTGAACAGTTAAACAAGACCTTGAATAACCTCGTACTACTAATAACCAAATAACACCTCAATAATCTCTTCAAATATCAGTGAATCACGATCACAGTCTTCAACTTTTGAAAACACTCAACATTTTCTCAGATCTTCTTCTCTGATAGATCAAGGCGGTAAAGAAACTAAGTAATGAATTAGGGAAGGCAGAATCCTTTTGGATTTATAATAGTTAGGTCAATAGTAACCATTCATCTTTGAGATGGTACAAGATCTAATAACAATCGTACACGTGTTTGATGAATTAATATGTTAGGGACCTGGTTTGTCATTGTAGTAAAGTTTATATTTTTTTAGTAATTCAAATTTGATTGACGGAAAAATAAGACACGTCATCAGTTCACGTGGTCAACTAGCGTCAACGTCAGTCCAGGTATCAAGTCCTAACATTGGACAAATGTTAGACCAATAACTAAAGTTGGTCAAAACCTGAGTACCAAACATCAATTAACCCAATCTTTCATGGCAGTTCATTCTGGCTGTTGTATCTTGGGTGTTATGCAACGAGCGAAATAGAATTTTTAAGCAAAATTACTTATTCAAAACAGATGAAGATCTGGGTTTGGAAGCTCGATCTCTTGTGTTAGCTTGGGCTAATGCGGCAGGAATCAAACTGCATATCAATTCCTCGTATGATGTACTTAATTGGGAACCTTGTTTGTATAACTCTTGTAAATTTTCTCTTAGACAATTTGTAAACTACTTTTTGTAGTATGTATACTCTTTTAATCTAGTCTATCTTACTTTTTGTATTTTTTTTTTTGGAAACACAGGTGCGAAGTAATTTTCAACAAGGTAAAACCAAATATGGACTACTGTTGTCAGCAAATGGAATAACAATTTCAGCTGGGAATGCAGGTGGACATAGTCGGTATGGGTGAAAAGAAAGGGGTGAATAACAATCCTGATGATGGTTTTGAGGGAATTGCAAAGATAGACACATTCTGGGATGGCAGTAGTAACATCTCTAATCTTGAATTACGTTTACATGACACATCAGGAAACTTCAAAGGGGGTCCAGATCAATCAACAAAATGAAGGAAACAGATGAGGCTGTCATGTTGAGAGTGGGTGCAAACTCTGGGATGTACTAATATCACTATCGACTGGCAGAAGGAAGGGCATCGTATAAAAAGTTATGAGGATAAAGAACTAAAGTCTTTAATTTTCACCCACACAAGTATCAATGGTCAGTTTAAACATACTGTTATAAATCTTTGTAATATGCAGAAGACTGAGGTTGTAGCTACATTTCAGATGCAATGAAACAGTGAAGTTAATGATTGGTGCACCTTTGAAAACTCAATCTATGAGCCAGCTTCAGCTAGTAACTGTAAGGATTCTAATGGTCATAACAACTATGTAATAGACTTATGTGTTAATTAATCTTCATTTATATAAAGAAGAAAAGAAAAAGAAGGAAGTACTTCAGTATGTTTCTTATTTTATTTTATGGAAATATGTTGGTATCCAAGACCAGTGCCTATACCACCACCACCATTGTCAACCCTCGCCACAACCGTGCACGTTCCTATGCTGCTTTTCATTTCTCTGAGTTTTTTGAAATAAAAACTTTGGTTTCTTTCAAACCTGCCTTGGCTATCTTGTGATTTCTTCTGGAGACTTTCATCGTTTTAGTTGGTGGTGCAAGATAGTACCAAACACACAAAATGATCAAACCATTAAAGACAAACAAGTATGAATATTCTTTGAACTTCTGATCTATTAAGAAGATACCAAAACTCCTAATAGAAGCAACGACTTCTTCTAATGTTGTCTCTGCTGTAGAAGTCCAATATCTATTGACATAACGATTATTGATCCAAGGAACTATTCCTTGCGCTGCAAAATGCGAAAACCTCTTAAAATAAAATATTATTCTATCAATTTTCGCCGTGGTAAGATAGCTCGTAACATAGGGGCTGGTATCGGTTCCAACTTTCTGATCTGCAGCATAGAGAAAATTCCTAAAATGAGGAATTAACTTGGAAGAAATTAAAATGCAACTTAAAAATGATTGATCATTACAGTTTTACATTAGATTAAGTCGATACAAGAAAAAGTGTAGAGATCAAGAGTGAGGCAAAAATCAAGTTTTCTCGACCGAATATTGGTACTCCTCTATATTCTATCACATACCTTTGTCTGTAGAGTCAAAACCGGATGTAAAATCCCCGAGAGAGATTAGTGTAATAAGCAGCAGCAATATCGGTGGTATAAGAAATTTGCCCATAACTAATTATTACTTGTTTGCTTGTTTTATGATTAACATAGAATGTTCAACATCCATAGCTTGATTGGAGTACATATAGCATATAGGATAACAACCAGTAAACTTAGTGAATTTTTAAAATCAAAATTAAGTTTAAGCTTTCTTAACCAACGTTCAAAAGTCGTTTCCTTGTAGGACCAAAATCAGTGAGTGTCAAGCCAATGGGTAACCAACAATCAATATGGTGTATGCTCAGTGAATCAATAAGTTATGGAAGATTAACATTTTCAAACAAAGGAAGCAATTTTATTTGTTCAGCCGATTGATTAAGAGAAGGGAAAAATATGATTTCTTCTAAAAAAAAATTTGTGGTAGAATACATTAAGCTCTTGACAATAGGAATAATGACTTCTACCAATACTACGCCCATTGTAGAATTCAACCATGCCTTAACATAAGGAGTGACTTCTTCCGGTACCATCTCCCCTGTAAAATTCAAACATCTAATGAAATAAAGAATGACTTCTAGCTTTAACTTTTTTCCTACAAGCCCTTTACTTTTCCATCACAAAGTTTTAAAACGCTCTTGAAATAAGGTATTATTTCATCGATCTTCACTTCTGTAAGATTCAAACCACCCGTAACATATGCATCGATTGCGGTTTTCACCATGTCCTCTTCATAATACAAAAGCTCTTAAACAAGGAACGGATCTGGAAGAAACTAGATAGCAAGTAGTAAGAGCTTCGAAAGACTAACAGGGAGGTAGTTAAATGAGAATTCTATACACTTACATAGATTTTTTATTTGAGTGACTTATGGAGATTCTCTAGAAATCTATAGATTTCTAATGATTTTATGAGAATATTTTAAAGAGTCTACGTGACTTAGGGATACAAATGTAGTGGATTTCTAGAGAGTTTTTGTGATTTGTAAAGACAAAAAGTTTTATAATATTTAATCAAAAATTCAAAATATCTACCAACTTATTTTATTATGCACATTATAACGTTAACAAAAGTACCATGAATATCTTGTAAAATATGTGTCCATTGTCAAAATAAATTTCATTGTTGTCCTTTGCCTATGTTTTCATTAATCTATTTATTCCACCCACCCCACCACTAAATAGAACATTCTGTAGGACTAGACAGTTCACTTATGTGTGTGTGTATATATATATATATTATGCCTTTTTCCTGTTTCCAAAATCATGTCTTTTGCTAATCAATAAAAAAAATCATGTCTTTTGCTAATCAATAAAAAAAATCATGTCTTTTGCTATTTCCGGCTTACGGTTGTATTCATTGGGTTGAGGTACCCCTCTTAAGTACCTTCTCTCTTTAATGAATTTCCTTTTGATCGATCAAAAAAAAAAAATCGTCATGTATATAATTTTTTTACCATTTTTTTCCCCATAAGCTAGTTATAGGTAATGTATGATAGATGACTAATATATTTATTTAATGTACTTGCAAAAGCATATATCAAATTACAAGATTTTCTTGAGGATAATACATTGTAGCTTAATTAATCATTAGTTTAAATGTTCAATACACAAGAGAAAAGAAAAAAGACAATAACAGCTATAAAATAAAATCAACACTGGCTTCAAAGTCTCTCCCAAAATATCACCTATTTTGGAGAGACTTTGGCCATGCCTATTTTCACATAAAAGTCTCTCAAAGTCCCTGAAAATTACAAATACATGACTTTAAATCCATATCCAATAACATGAGCATTTAAAAGATTTTTAGAAGTCTCTGACCAATAACAAAGAGTTTTTGAGAATTTCAGAAACTTAAATAAAGTCATTATTCACTAACAAAGGTGTTTACGAGACTCTTTTAAAGTATTTAGCGAATAACAAGAGATTTAAAATCTCTCTAAAACTCTTTGTAATTCTCAATTAACTAACCCCTGTAAGCATTATGTTGAGTTGCAAAAGAAATTAACCATTAAGTCAAGAAATTAACTATTACCCACAAGGTAGAAAAGAAGGTGCTTAGTAATGAGACAGAGTATCTGAAACAACTAAAGCAGTTTAAACAGCAAGTCTGAAACCTCACGAGTAATTACAAAAATAAAACCAAAGATACTGGATAAACTACTTCGATGCTTACAATAATCAAATGTTGGAGAAAAATGAACTTAAAATGTTTTTGGTCTTGATGGGAATGGATCTTAGGACCTAGAATTCACTAAGGAACACTAGCTCATTTTTCACTTTTGTGAATGAATCTTTAGTCCCACATTGGAGAAACTAAAGATGATTCCTCTCCTTATTACCTAGAAAGTTGCTTCTAAGGGAGGGCCCTTAGGGGTTTAGAAACTTTTGTGGTTGGGGGAGGACTAAGGCTATGGGCTAGTTGGTGCAACCATGCTTTTCACACACGCGCGGTTCTTCGCCCCGAAGCACGCACGCACGGGCTCGGGCTCGGGTGCTGGTGCGGGTGTCCTTGCGCTTGCGTCTTGCGGTTGCGGTTTGTGGCTTGTGGACTTGGTTGTGGCTGTGGGTGCGGGTATGACTGTGGCTACTGCTGCGGACATAAGTGTGTGTTGCGGGAGCAGGCGTAGCTGCGGCTGCGGGCCAACCAAGACTTACCTTTTTAAACAAAATATATTTTCTTAAAAGAATTTAAGACTAAATTAAATCTTTGTTTTAAATGTGTGGGGCGTCGGACCCGGTGAGATTTTAGATGAATTAAAGAGAGAATTATTCTTGACCGTTTTAAATCCGTTTGAAACATAATACCCGTGCTTTATGCACGGAACTTATTTTTCAATCAATAACCATTAAAACTTCTCTCTTCTTTTGCCTATAAAAGAAAATCGATTTCTTCATTTGAGATCACTCCAGAAGTAGCTATTATCCTGTCTTCTTTTCCCCTCTTCTTGCTTTGTTTTGCGCACGTTGCTTGTTTATTTCCCTTCCACTTCTATCTTGTTGTTAAGTTCTTGAGGGTGATTTGTATTATGCTTATACAAGTCATAACGGGCAGTTGTATCCTGGACACATCTCCGCTGTTGGGGTATAGCATCTCTCAATCTTGAGGAGTACCCGCAGACTATTGTGTTAAGGACAATTTGCTGAGCAGGTGGCTCTGTCCATTGTGTGATATCAATTCAGTGATTTCCTAACCTTAACAAATTCTTCTGTTTAGCATCTTTCATTGTTGCAGAACCAACAATCTTAACACAATATCTACTTCTGCTGTAACAATGGGTAAGAATGATGTTGACAGACCAGAAAATTTAATGGCAAATATTTCAAAAGATGGCAATCCAAGATGTTGTTCTTTCTGAGTTTCCATATGTTAGATGAATTAGTTCTGAAATCCTTTGATGAGACTTTAAATGATGCTGGAAATGAAAGGGAGTTGGAAAGTTGGGGTAGACAGAACTATATGGCCAAAAATCATATTCTGAAATGTTTAGAAGATGTATTGTATGACTTCTATAATGCAAAAGATAATTTTTCTGCTTTTGATTTGTGGGCTGCTTTAGAAGCGAAATACCAAGCTCAAACTGCTGGAAGTAAAAAACTTTTGGTATCTAGGTTCCCTGAATACAAAATGTCAAATGAAAAATCTGTGGTTGATCAATTCCTTGAACTTCAGCGTATTATCAATAAAATTCTTGCTGAAGGTATGGTGATAGATGAAACGTTTTAAGTGTCTGCTGTGATTGAGAAATTACCTTCTTCTTGGTCTGAATACAAACGTAGATTGAGACATGAAACTGGTGACGTCAATATGGTTGATTTGGGTAAGAAGATTCAAGTAGAAGAATTATTGTGTTCCAAAGACAAGACTGTATCGTCCGAAAGGGACATGTCCAACAAGGCTCATGTAATTGAATACAAGTCTTCCAATACTGAAAAGGGCAACAACAGCAAACACAAGCCTGGTAATCATAAGAAAGGTATGTTTCCAAAACCCAAATCTGGCATTGGTAAAATTAAAGGTGCGTGTTATGTTTGTGGAACTCCTAGCCATATGGCAATGCACTGTAGAAAACGTAAGGATTTTAAAAACAATGCTAATTTGGTTGATAACAACAAGAACGAGTTTTCTGGCACGGTGTCTGAAGTCAATTTGGTAACCAATGTGAGAGACTGGTGGGTAGACTCTGGTGCTACCAAGCATGTCTGTGGAACCATATATATGTTCACCTCCTATCAGAAGGTAGGGGAAGGGGAGAAACTCTGCATGGGTAACTCGTCCGCAGCACAGGTTGTGGGAAAAGGCAAAGTTGGGCTAAAGCTCACTTCTGGCAAAACTCTCACATTGAATGAAGTTATTCATGTTACGGACATCTGCAAAAATCTTGTATCTTGTAGTGTTTTAGATGATAAGGGTTTTAAACTTGTTTTTGAATCTGGGAAAGTTATTGTCACTAAGGGTACGGATTATGTAGGAAAGGGTTATAAGACTGAGGGTCTCTACAAATTAAATGTAACCTCTATTGAAATGAATAAAATTGATTCTTCTGCCTATGTTTGTGTGTCATTGAATGTTTGGCATGGTAGACTTGGTCATGTAAACTATAAGTCAATGATTAAACTGGCAAGCATAGGCTGCATACCCAAATTTAGTTTGGATAATAAACATAAATGTGAAATATGCGTAGAATCAAAATATGCTAAAAAACCTTATAGGGAAAAATATTCAGAGAAATTCTAAACCCTTAGATTTAATTCATTCAGACCTACTTGACATGAAATCAGTTCAAACTAGAGGTGGTAAAAAATGGTTTGTCACTTTTATAGATGATTGTACGAGGTACTGTCACATATATTTACTTAAAGGTAAGGATGATGCCTTAGAAGCCTTTAAGATGTATAAACTAGAAGTTGAAAAACAAATGAATGCTACCATTAAAACTGTTAGGTATGACCGTGGTGGTGAGTATGTAATTCCTATAGGATATTTTTGCACAGAACACAACAGTATACACGAACTAACCCCTCCTTATTCACCACAATCTAATGGTGTGGCAGAACGGAAAAACCGAACCCTTAAGGAGATGATGAATGCCATGTTAATTGGTTCAGGATTACCTGCAAACTTGTGGGGGAAGGCCTTCCTCTCAGCTTGCTATGTCTTGAACAGAGTACCCTTTAAAGTATCAGACAAAACTCCATATGAGTTTGGAAAGGTATACAACCTTCTAATGCATACTTTAAAATGGGGGTGTTTGGCTAAGGTGTCCATTCCTCCACCTAAGAGAACCAAGATAGGACCCAAAACTGTTGACTGTGTCTTCATAGGGTATCCTGGACATACTACTGCACATAGATTTATGGTTGCAAGTTCTGAAATACTTGAAATTGGTGTGAATACAATTATGAAATCTAGGGATGATATGTTCTTTGAAAATGTTTTTCCTTTGAAAGTTGAATCTCGCATGATATGTGTTAATCCCCTAGATGTCCCTTCTACTAGTCAGACATTACCTGTAGAGGAAGATGAACTTGAATTTGAGCCTAGAAGAGGTAAAATATTTAGAACTGAAAAATCTTTTGGGCCAGACTTCATAACATGCTTAGCTGAGAATGATCCACAAAATTATAGAGAAGCCGTGACTTCTTTTGAAGCTCCATGGTGAAAAGAATCCGCCATTAGTGAAATGGATTCCATTATACAGAATGATACTTGGGAGATTGTAGATTTACCTCTAGGGTGTAAAACCATAGGTTGTAAATGGATCTTCAAAAGGAAACGTAAGGTAGATGGAACTGTGGAAAAATACAAAGCTAGATTAGTAGCTAAAGGCTATAAACAGATAGAAGGTGTAGATTTCTTTGATACTTATTCACCTGTTACGAGAATTACCTCCATTAGGTTGTTAATTGCTATTGGTGCCATTCATAACTTAGAGATACATCAAATGGATATAAAAACAGCTTTTCTAAATGGTGAATTAGATGAAGAAATTTACATGGACCAACCTGAGGGATTTGTAGTGAAAGGTTGTGAAAACAAAGTTTGTAAACTGAAAAAATCTTTGTATGGTTTGAAACAAGCACCTAAACATTGGCATGAAAAATTTGATCATGTAATGATTTCTAGTGGTTTTAAAATCAATGAATCTGACAAGTGTTTTTATACTAAACTTGTGAATGATGCCTGTGTGATTGTATGCTTGTATGTTGATGATATGCTTATACTTGGTACAAACATGGATGTAATTAATTCCACAAAGAGCATGCTAAATGAGAACTTTGACATGAAAGACTTAGGCCCCGCTGATGTGATCTTAGGGATGAAGATTAGAAGAAATTTTAATGGATATAATCTTAGTCAATCTCATTATGTTGAATCTGTGCTTAGAAAATATAACCAGTTTGATTGTAAACCTGCTTGTACTCCTTATGATCCTTGATGTAGACTCAAAAAGAATAAGGGTGATGGAGTTTCACAACTTGAATATTCACGTGTTATAGGAAGTCTGATGTATTTAATGAATTGTACGAGACCATACATTGCATATGATGTGAGTAGGTTGAGTAGGTACACTTCTAATCCAGGGAAGGAGCATTGGGATGCACTTATTAGAGTGTTAAGGTACTTGAAGTACACTTTGAACTTTTGTTTAAATTATGAAAGATACCCTGCGGTCCTTGAAGGATTTTGTGATGCAAACTGGATATCAGAATCAGAGGAGTCTAAATCTACGATTGGATATGTGTTCACTCTAGCGTGTGGGTCTGTATCTTGGAAGAGTTCCAAAAGACAGGTATAGCTCGATCCACTATGGAATCGGAGTTTATTACGTTAGATAAAGCAGGAGAGGAAGCCGCTTGGCTAAGATGCTTTTTAGAAGACATTCTTCTTTGGCATAGGCCTGTGCCATCTATATCTATACATTGTGATAGTCAAGATGCAATAGCTAATGCTAAAAACAACAACTATAATGGGAAGACTATACACATTCGTAGAAGACACAATTCCCTTAAACAACTAATCTCAACTGGCGTTATTTCTGTTGACTTTATGAGGTCTAAGGAGAATATCACGGACCCTTTGACGAAAGGTTTGTCCAAGGAGATAGTTAGTAATGCATCGAAGGGGATGGGTCTTAAGCTCATTAAATAAACTTGCCATAAAGGATACTCAACCTTGCTGACTGGAGATCCCAAGATCAAGGTTTCGAATGAGACAACTAATTTGTGGTGGGTTAAAGGAAACAATATCAGAGAATTTCATTCTCTGTCCCTTCCCTATGGTGTAGATGTGATAGTGTGACTGCATGTGAAAGATGACTTTTTATTAAGTCTTTTATAGTTTCAATTTAAGATTGAAGTGGGGTGTAGCAGTAAACACTCTTGATAAAACTCACCTATCTGAATAAGGAAGAGGGACGCTTCCTATGAGAATTGAGCTGATTCTTTAGAGCATTCTGAGAAACGGGATATGTCTAGGGCCAAAATGGACACAATGACACGAACTTGACATCACCTAGAGAGATATCACGCGTGGAAGTTATTGATGAACTACACCAAACGATGGCAGTTCAAGACATTGCGTTCACTGTCCATCAACTAGTTCCGGTAATTTCTCACTAAGCAAAGGTTCAAGACCTTATGGACACTTATTGCCTAAGTGCTATTTCTCGCTTTCTGATTTCTGATTTTCATCGGGTTTTTATTCATGTGGGGGATTGTTGGAGAAAAATAAACTTATAATATTTTTGGTCTTGGTGGGAATGGATCTTAGGATCTAGAAGTCACTAAGGAACACTAGCTCATTTTTCACTTTTGTGAATGAACCTTTAGTCCCACATTGGAGAAACTAAAGATGATTCCTCTTCTTATTACCTAGAAAGTTGCTTCTAAGGGAGGGCCCTTAAGGGTTTAGACACTTTTTTGGTTGGGGGAGGACCAAGGCTATGGGATAGTTGGTGCAACCATGCTTTTCACACACGCGCGGTGCTTCACACCGAAGCACGTACGCACGGGCTCAGGCTCGGGTGCGGGTGCGCTTGCGTCTTGCGTTTGCGGTTTGCGGCTTGTGGCTTGCGGCTTACGGACTTGCAAACTTGTGGACTTGCGGATGCGGCTGTGGCTGTGGATGTGGGTGCGGGTGTGGCTGTGGCTACTGCTGCGGACATGAGTGTATGTTGCGGGAGCGGGCCTAGCTGCGGCTGCGGGCCAACCAAGACTTACCTTTTTGAACAAAATATATTTTCTTAAAAGAATTTAAGACTAAATTAAATCTTGTTTTAAATGTGGGGGGTGTCTGACCTGACGAGATTTTAGCTGAATTAAAGAGAGAATTATTCTTGACCGTTTAAATCCGTTTGAAACATAATATTCGTGCTTCATGCACGGAATTGATTTTTCAATCAATAGCCATTAAAACTTCTCTCTTCTTTTGCCTATAAAAGAAAATCGAATTCTTCATTTGAACTCACTCCAGAAGCATCTAGTATCCTGTCTTGTTTTCACCTCTTCTTGCTTTGTTTTGCGCACACTGCTTGTTTATTTCCCTTCCACTTCTATCTTGTTGTTAAGTTCTTGAGGTGATTTGTATTGTGCTTATACAAGTCATAACGGACAGTTCTATCCTGGACGCATCTTCGATGTTGGGGTATAACATCTCTCAATCTTGAGGAGTACCCGCGGACTATTGTGTTAAAGAAAATTTGCTGAGAAGGTGGCTCTTTCCATTGTGTGATCTCAATTCAGTGATTTTTTAACCTTAATAAATTCTTCTGTTTAGCATTTTTCATTGTTGCAGAACCAACATCAAATTCATTACATTACATTCCATTCCACTTCCGGAAAGAAAACCATCACATTTGTAAGGGAACAAACATATCAAGAATCTTAACTCATTTACGCAGTTCAACACCCGACACATTTTCTCATCACCGACCACAACGACAAGTACCATCCACCTCCTCCTATGAGATACCTAAAGTAAGAAGGGTCTCTCTCAAACAATGCTCTCGGAATGCGTTGATTTTTTCCAGGAGCCTTATCATTTTGAATGGAAAATTGCTACAAAAGTAAGTGACCCCAATGTTCAACATTGGCCACCTGCCTATGGACTTCATCATAATTGTCCCGCCTATTTTCACCAAGGAGTTGGGGATAAGAAAATAAATTATCGACCAACGGTTCGCCACTGCAAAGCTCCCAATGTTCTTAGCATAAGGCATTGCTGTATCTGTTGCCTTTTACAACGCAATTGGGAAGATAATCTTTAGGTATCCCACAACAAAACCAGCAAAGCTTGAAAATGAACCAGCCATTTCCCTTTCAGTCGCAAATCTCAGTATGGTTTCTACTTCAACCTTTGTGATGCATGTATATATAGATTGCATTTGGTTTATCAACAGAAAAATTGTGCATTGAGTTGTCCTTTTTTTAATTGAAAATCTTGCATAATTATCGTAACTTAAAGTTTCATTTTGACGCTTTGGAAATAATGCATGCGCATGCATTGCCAACCATCGCTATTCATTCTTGAACCTTATTAGAGTCTTGGACATAACAAAATTTGTATCGAAATATGTGTTTAGACTTTAAATTAGTAAATCCTTCCCCAAAAGAAGAAGAAGACTATTACTTTGGTTTAACTTTAACCGAAATATTGTCTGGAACCAGAATTGAGAGGGTATCATTCTTAATTCTCAAGCTTTTCCGAATTGATTATTTTCCCCCTAAAGTTAATGGGTCACTTCCATTACCAACCAAAGAACCCAGTTGATCCAAAAGGTCCTCAATATTTGGGATTTTTGCTGACCAGTCTAAAAAACCCGGACCAAGTTAACCATAAGTCAACCTGGGAAAACCTATTTAACCATAAGTCCAAAAACCATTTGAAAACTCTCAATTACTATTATACCCATCACGTGTAACCAGCCCACGTCCTTCACCTCCTACACTAATCGCATTCTAAACGGAATTTTAGTTTTATCTACTCCACCCACATTAGTCGACTTCATTACTTCACTAAACCTTAAAATCTAGGGAAAAATCAAAAATCAGTAAACACTTGAAACAAAAATCCAAAAACAGAGACCAAAAACCAAAATCGAAATTTGTAATAACAGGCTTTGATTTCTTTAAGCATTATACAACTCAAACCTAAGCTACTGTCAGCATTATACTATTGCATATTTTCCATCTAAAATGGGTACAAAGAGAAAAATCAACAGAAGTCTAAAAGAAACAGTGATTGAAGAACACGATACTCCTCAATCTCCACTACCAAAAAAGAACAAGAAAGCTTCTACATTAGATTCTATACCAACAAAATCAAGAAATAAAAAGAACAATGGAGTTGTTTATTCACCTACAACATCAAAAAAAAATGAAACAAAGTGTTGTTGATTCTCCAACAAAATCAAAACAGAAGAAGAACAAAGAAGTTATTGATTCTCAAACAAGATCAAAAAGAATGAAACAAACTGTTGTTGATTTTCCAGCAAAATCAAAAAAGAAGAAGAACAATGAAGTTGTTGATTCTCCAACAACATCGGAAAAAGATGAAACACCTGTTGTAGATTCTCCATCTACAAAGAAGAAGAAGAAAGCTCTTGTTGTTCGTTCTCCATCTATATCACAGAAGAAGAAGAAGGGTGTTGTTGTTTCTGGCAAAAAAAGGTACTGATTCTAATCATCGGTGCATATCAATATATAACATACTTTGTTCATGTTATAGGAGTTAGATATAACATACAACATGGGTACATATCAATATATATATATTTTATTATTATTCATGTTATAGCA
>JAJJMC010031110.1:2314986-2380903 GCA_023531435.1 Papaver californicum | reverse complement strand
CTTTCTGTACATATCCAGTAGGTAGATTTTTATTTTCGTGTTTTTATTTTCTTTTTTAGGATTTTTCGTTTATTTTTGTTTATTTTTATTTTATTTTTATTTTTTGTGTTCTTTATTATTACTATCGTTTGATGTATGTTACAGAGAATAATGCTTTTCTTGCGTCAATCATGTGAGACGTTTCAATCCCTTTTCTTTGATTTACATTTGCTTCTCCTATATATATTTATTGCATACCAGTTTAGGTTGCACGGTTTCAAACATTGAGGACAATGTTAAATTTAGGTTTGGGGGTAGAGTTTTTGAAAACTGATGCCAATAAGAAACTCCGATATTTAGAAATTGTGAATTATTCAGGATGACACTAACCATTCTAGGTAGATGGAAACATAACTCTTATCTATAGGAATTGGTGTGCCCAGCTAAATGGGCTTTTCATATCTGAATGCACGCAGGTGTTAGAAATAGCATGATAATCATTGGACAAGCATATCTCGGAATCATCATAATCATATCACTTTCTATTTTTACTTTTGCAATTTTATGTTTCTTCAAGTGATTTGGTGGGGCCCTAGTATTGCCATTAGGTCGTAGCTCGGATGTATTAGAATTATGATTTGAAAATAAAAATAAAAATTGATTGACACTTTGATAGCACTATGTGTGTGTTTTCCATGTCTCCGTCGCCTAAGCAAGCGTGGAATGCAGGATCCATGGGAACTATCATGTAATCTGCTGAATAGGAGCATGCGCTTAGATTCAAAAGATCTAATCATGTAGTCATAGAAAAAAAAGTTTATGTATATAAACAATAATAAAAATAGGAGCATCCGAGCCGGACTTTATACTAATATTTTGGGAAACACCGTTCACCTTAGTCAACATGTGCACTACTTCTATTTCCATCTTCTAATATATCCCTGTGTTTGAATTTGATTGATTTTGAGCAATGTGAATTATATCCAATTTTGGATGTTCAATGATTATTTGAGTAGAGTTTTGCATTCTTATATGAATTTTAGTACGCTGAGTGCAAACTCGTGTACAACAATTGGATTCATACAGGGTAATAATTTTTATAGTCGAAGAATTTAGTACGCCAACTAAATAGTTTGTTTAGTGTCTATCCTCAATCGTCCAGAGGTAGCTAGAATTTGGAGTAAAGGTTTTATGGGTATACCTCTTGTAAACCCTCACGAGACAAAACTCATCCGCTAAGGCCACTTAGGGGTTTAAAGGATTATTACATATGCTAAATGTAGTCGCGATTCCTGCGAAAGTGAGTTAGGATTTTATTTTATTTTCTAGATTAGTTTTGCTCGAGGACTAGCAAAATATAGGTTTGGGGGTATTTTATACAAGCATAATTTATACATATTTACCTCCTAATTAGTATTTTCTAGTACTTAATTTTGTGTTAATATTATTGTTTTATTTCTTTAATAGGTGGTTCGCATAAAATCCAAAGCTATGAACTAAACACGGCTAAAAGGGTTAAATTGCTAATTGTGCTTATTTGCACTGTGATCTTTCAGACTTGGCTCTTGATTCTGGTGACATGATATAAAAGAGGAAGTGAAAGGGGGAGGTGCTTGGCTTTTGAGGGTTTTTTTTTTTGGGTGTTAGTGTACGTCTGGCTAGTGAAGTGGGAGACAAGTGATGAGAGATTCAGGCGAGTTAGGTTGTTGAGCGTGGAGGAGTTCGGTCTTTGGAGTAGCTGCTAACTTTGAGAAGTAGGACAACTAATCAAGGAGTGAAGGTGTGCGGATGTTGGTCTGGTGATGGGACGTCTTTGTTGTATGCAGTAAAACGAGCTGGTTAAATTCTGTAGATAGCAAGGTACCGAGTAGGTAGGCAGGTACATTGAAAGAGGCTTAGTCTTCGGTGGAGCCCACCTAATTGAGATGCTGACGCAAGGGGAGGCAGAGAAGTACGTGTAGGTCGTGAGATGGGGGACTTTATTATGGAAGGTACCACCCATGTGCGGTTGGAAGAGAGTGAAAAGAAGAGGAAGGGAAGCAGTCACGTGTAGGAGAAGAGGTATAAAAGACAAAAAGGTGGAAATAAAAAGGAGTTATCTTTTTAGGTTTTCTCTTTAGGCTTTTAGGTTCTGTAAGGGAGAAAAAACTAAAGGGGGGTGGAGTGTACGGTTTAAATGGGAGAGAAGGAAGCTAGGGTTAGTATGAGGAAGAGGTACCTAGGGGGAGTAGACTTCTTTTAGGTTTACTTTTATTTTAGCTTTTCTTGAAGCTTTCTTGGGAGGTTTGGTAGAGACGGTTGTACGGTGTAGTACAGAAGACACAGACAGCAGAGCAGACGGAGACAGTACATCAGGTGAAGGTCCGTGTCAGGCTGACGTCTGGGGTACAGAAAGTTGAAGAAATCAATTTCCAAAAACATAGTGATATCTCTTCCATCTCTATATTTTTCTCTTCTATTTGTTTTAATGGTTTTAAGCAACCCATCTCCATGTTCTAATTAATTTTTAGCTAGGGTTTAATGTTGAAACCACTTAAAGTTTATATCAAATTAATCGATTTATTTGATACATACTATTATGATTTGAATAGAATAATTCCATGATTTTGATTTATTGATTTAATGATATTTCATGCTTTGGTTAAACCCTTAGATGATGTATGCTTAAAAGATCCAGATATTATTTGTGAACCTATAATTAGTTTCGTATTATTTTCTCGCTAACGCAATTAGATGGTGTAGCATGAGACTTAGCGCTTTTGATGTGCCATGCTTAGGGAATCCCAGTGATATTTGCGACTCTAATACGCATAATAGGTGATGTCGATAGAACAAACAATAGATGAATATTCATGAGTTATGTTTCTCTTTAGTAATCAAGTAGAAATAGTGGTGGATACTGAAAACCCTGGTTACTGTTTCTCACATTTGATTTATCTTATTAGTTTAGTTTTTTTATATTTTATTCATAAATCTAAAATTCCAAAAATATTATTCTTGATTAGTTGATTAGAGATATTGATTGCAGTATTGTCCCCGCTCCCTGTGGGTTCGACCCGTACTTTCCGTTGTATGCATTGTAGACACCGTGCGATTGCGGTTATCTATATAGGGTATTCTAGAATCCCATCAGACGACCAAGCAAATGCTGAGGAAGAAGGAAAATACTTTAAGGTGTTGCACCTGGATCCAGCTGCTTGGGTATGTGCTGTTTTCTTCTTTTATACTTTTGAACATTGGTTATGAAAAAGTATATATTGATATATACTTTTGTGAAATAACCTATTAAACGTTTCCAATTTTCAGTATCATGTGGACAAGCCAGATTATTTAAAGGGGGCAGAAGTGACTGCTGTCACTATGCCAATCTTGAAAATGAGCAATGACATAGAAAATATCCTTGTACCAATGTTCCATGGCAACAAGCATTGGACCCTGCTGGAGTTTGAGTTTGAAACAGAGAAATTTATACATTACAACTCATCTGTGGCATTCAGGGACCATTGCTATGAGAATGCCAAGAAAATGTCTGAGTACATGTTCAACCCTATCAATTTGTTCTTAGATGAGCATAAAAGAAAGATGGTGAGCACCGTATGGTTGACTGACTATCAATTTGTTCTTCTGTATGTGATGCATTTTATAAAGAGAAGATCAAAGATTGATTGTGATGGGAAAAGTTTGGGAGATGACGAACAACTGATGAAGAAGATTCAGATGAAAAGAATCAAGTTAGCATGCAGGTTGTTGACAGCCACTCATCCTGAAATCAGTTGGGAACCCTCCAATGAAAATACATGTTTAACTGCAGAGTAATTCAGATATGTTTGTAGATCTTTGTCTGAGGAGATAAGTTGTTTCATTTTGGTTTTTGCTGGGCAGGGTTTTGTGTTTACTTATTGAACTTGGTTTCTACGCAGTATGTACTTCAGTAACTTTCTTATTGTGTTTACTTATTGAACTTGGTTTCTACCTATTCAACTTGGTTTTTAGTTATTATGTTTATATATATATATATATATACATATGTGATGATCTTTATTAGCATTGTTAGGTTTCTATTTAATTTTAGAGTTATATAGAAAGGCAGAACAAATTGATATGTGCTAGGAAGTACATATTGATATGTACTTTGTTCTGAAACTCTGAACCAATAGATTCATAATCTAAAAAAAGTACATATTGACATGTACTATGAAGTACATATTGATATGAATTTAAAAAATTACTTTGTTTATGTACATTTTTTTGTGTTTTTATAACAACTACAAGATTACTAAAATAAAAGAAAAATGTATTGGGAATAAAAACCACTAATAACTCTAAAATTAAATAAAAATGTATTACTAAAACGAGGGGGCGCTGCCCCCTCGACCCCGTATAGAGTGAATGACATTCAACCAATTGTTCATACATCTTTTAAGATGGAGCAAAATATAAGATTTATATCATCAAATTCACATTCTGTCATTAAGAACATAATTCACTTGGCACACAAACAAGTTCTGAAAAAAGAAACCTAAAAAAATGCGACAAGTATCTTCTAAAAGAATTTAAATCCAAAATTTACTAAAAAATCTGTAATAAAATTAATTCTCATCTGTATATTGGTACTGACGGATAACATTGCACGTAGCCTTGTTGTGATGAGCTTTCAATTTATAATTTGAACATGTAACATGATTTTTGCTCCTTTCCCATGCACTTTTGATGCGGTTCTTTTTTCTTCTTCCTGGAGGAGCCCTAACTACTATTGGTGGCAGAATAGTATCTTCTGCAGTATACTCATCAGGCCTGTGGTATATTGAAAACATAAATAAGAAAAAACCACTATACTTGTGCAGTTTTTGTTGATGTGTGTTACACTAAATATCAATATGTACTATGCTAGTTCTAGTTTATGGTTTATATGTACTGTTTAAAACCATTCTCATGTATGATACTACCATAAAAAAAAATCAATATGTACTGCTTAAAAAAATTACATGTCGTGATTAGGAACAAGTCTGATAGCGATTGAATATAGCTGGCGATAACAGCTAACTTTAAAGTATTCGTCGATATAATCAAGGAAATTTCCCCCAGATGCAGCAATTGCTGCAGTAGCATGCGAGCATGGAAAACCATACACGCTCCATCTTTGGCAAGTACAACTCTTTTGCTGTAGATCTACCGTATGAGACCTGCAAACAAGAAAACCAAGCATATTATTTACACAATATATATTGATATTTGCACTACACAAACAAAAAAAGAATATAATCTGCACAATACATATTTGATATTTTCTCTAAAAACTAGTTTAGTGGATATCTCAGTTCAAAAGAGCATGTTACCTAAAAAAACTAACCTTGGGGAATGAACTTCAAAGACGTGAGCATATGACTGACTAACTTTCCAAGGACGACCAATTTGAATGTGTAGTTCAAGAAAGGCTTGATACACAGGGGTTAAGAGTTCCGGATCCATCAAAAGACTTTCTTCACGACGTTCATACATCAACTCCATTATACGTAGCCTACACGAAAAATAAAATTAAAAAACAACAAACATATTATACATATAATACATATATACTTGTAGTGTTACAAGAAACTTATAAAAACCTGATTGCGTCAGAGAGAGCACAAGGAGGTAACTTCTACTCGCGGCGAATCCAGTTATTAAAAGACTCGACAATGCTTGAAGAATTCTGACCATACCTACAACCTTTGAAGTATGCACTAGACCACTTTTCCCTAGGAATGTTACAGCAGTATTGAGCAACCCAAGGTCTTCCTAGATAAACCATTTCTTGAAGACCTTCTTCATATCTTGCTGGAGAAAGCGCACATGTTGCTTTTTAGAAACATTCCATCACTTTTTTATATTTTTCATCAGCCTTACTGATGGATAAGTTCTTTTTCAAGTGGAAAAAACAATAGCTATGATAAGAATCAGGAAAAACTTCAGGAATTGCATTCAACAAACCTTCGCCAGGAACTAATGCATATGCAAAAGGATAAAAACCTGGTAAACAAATATAAAAGACCATATCAATATGTACTTCATGTTTGCACCTTCAAATTATGTTATACCTACAATGTATATCAATATGTACTTTATGTATGATGTGTATGATCCTAAAGTACATAAAAAACAGTTACATATCAAAATATGTACCATATAAAAAAGTTACCTTGATTTTCGTTAAGACATGTCGCAGAAATTAGACCTCCTTTAAACCTCCCCATAAGAAATGTCGCATCACAAAAGATCATTGGACGAAAAAGTTGATAACCCTCTCTACAAGCTCCAAAGCAAATAAAAAGTATGTGGAATCTCTTTGTTGCGTCGTTGAAATCAAAATTAATATAAGACCCTGGGTTGGTTTCCCGAACAACAGTGACCCACCAAGCAAGATCAGTGTATGACTTTACATCGTCACCAAAAATCATTTCATGCGATAACTCTAATGCATGATATGCGTGGTGATAGTTGATGTTGATCCCTCTAACAACTTTAATATAATCCATAATCTCTTGCGGCTTTATGAGAGGGTTGTGCTTAACACACTCATGAACTAAATGATTTACAAGTGACCTCGAAACAGTTGGACTCTTCAACCTATAACCAGCACCACAAGTGTGCCTACCCACGTAATACTTTATCTTAAACACATCCAAAGACCCATTCATGGCAACGGCGTGAAGCATCCAAGAGCAACAGTCATTACTGCATCTCACTGTGAATCTCTCAAGGTCATTCTTCAATTTTTTAACCTTATATCCAGTCCTCAAACAATATTTCTCACATGCTAACCGAACAGCTTTAACACCACCATGGAAGAGATGGTTTTTATCTTCAAAAAGATTCTCCCAACCATCAGAAAAAAGAACACTTGCAACCTCTTTAGAATCTTTCAAATAATTGTTCTAGCACTCAAAACCAACTCATCAATGTGGTCAAGATCAGCACTTCTCAAAGAACTAGATGCACCAGATAACACAACATCAACATGCAACTCAAAGAAATATGAATTCTTCGTAAAATGTAATGCAACAAGCCCTTGAAGAGATACATAAGCAAGCATAGGGACTTTCATTCCATTTTCAACATAATTAACAAAAATTGTTGATGGAGTCGACCAGCTCCACGCATTACAAATAGTAAACTTCAAATCTTCCAAAGTCGAAGATAACGTAACCAAATATGCAATGTGGTGTTGCTTGTGGTATACATGAGAGTAGCAAAAGCTATTTGGATTAGAACCAACACCTGACATGTTGAACCTGAAGAAATGTGATCCAAATAAAATAACACAAACACAAAAATCAAAACATATATTTTAAGATGATAGGAATACTAAATCTACAGTACAACATAATATGTACTATTTTAGAAGTATCACATATATTAGATTCACATATAACAGACAAACAGTGCAAACAAATATGTACTGATTCAAAAATGGTATACTATAAAAACAGTATATATCGAAAAGTTTAGAAAAACAGTACGTATTAATATGTACTGAAGAATCATTCAAAACATCCAGAAGAAAGAACAAAAATTATGATTTCCTGAAAAAATAAAAGAAAACCAAATAAAACCTATTATCAAACAATATGTAAAAAAACTGAATACGACGATCTAATGAAAAAAATAGAACGATTACAAAAATTAGTTTCAAAGATCAAAAGAAAAACTAAAACACGAACAAAAACGAGATCGATCATGGAATTCAACAAAATGTACATCATAGTAATCGTAAACATCAGGATTTCAGTGTAAAAAAACAAACAAAAACATGAAATCAAGTTGATTATCATGATTTCAGTTGAAAAAACAAAAACAGAACAAAGCATAAACAACAATTATAAGATCAGAGAAGAAGATTAAAGAAAAATACCTGGAGATTTGAAATCGAAACCCTAAAACCAAAAAACACCAACTGAAGCAGAGAGAGAGGAAATAAGATTTGTGAGTTGTCGAATTTTTTTTGGAAGATTTAATTTCCGCTAGATTTATAGTTCGAACAAAAAAGGGGTATATATGGAATATTGAAAATGTACTTATCATTACATTCACGTGATTTGGATGAGCGAGTCACAAAATCAGTCCAAAAACAAATTTTTGGACAAGGGGTTAAACCGGGTTTGATGGATGGATTAGGGGTTAAACGGGTCTTGTATATAGGATTATGTAGTAATTCCTAGATTGAGAATATATAAATCCGGCTATAGTCAATGGATGACGGTGATAAAATAACCAAGGAACCCAGTTGATCCAAAAGGTCCACAACAGAAAATATATAAATCCGATTATATTTAATGGATGACGGTGATAAAATTGACAATAAATGGAGCGCTCCCTTCAACTTATATTAAGGATCTAGGTTAGGGGTTTGGTTTATGTGGAACTATTATCCTTAACATGAGCCCTCTACGTGTAGGGATAAGTTTGGAGCCTCTACAACGTGGACCCTTTATACGGGTAGCTTCCGTCACGGTAGGGTGGAGTTTAGAGCCTTTACTTCATGTACGGGTAGCTCCCTCCACGGTAGGGCACGAGTTTGGGGCCTCTACATGGTGGACAAAATATGGGTAGCCGTTGGGATTATTCTCATATGGGCTAGCTATGATACCATGATATAATGTGAGTATCCAATTTAAAACCAATTGGCAATGAGTGGAGTGAACCCTTCAACTTATTGAGGATCTAAGCTAGGGGTTCGGTCTATGTGGGACTATTATCCCCAACAGACGGCATACGTGGAGGCCGACTGCAGATGACTGCCGGAGAAACACTAACGTTTCTTCAATATATATGTTTTTTCTTTCTTTATGTTACTTTATATCTTAACATTTTTATCCGTTAATTTTTTTAAGAAATCGATAAACTGGCTATTTTTTAATGCACGCGTTTTGAAAGTCTTATGCATGAGACCGGTGTTGATGGTGGATTTTTTAGCTCGCTCCCACTTTTCTTAATCCTAACCATGTGTTTGAATCTGATTGATTTCGAGCAATGTGAATGTTGACAATTTACATCCAGTTTTGGAACGTTTGATGATTATTTGAGCAGAGTTTTGCAATCTTATATGAATTTTAGTAGGCTGAGTGCAAACTCGTGTACAACAATTGGATCCATACATGGTAATGATTCTTATAGACGAAGAATTTAGTATGCCAACTAAATAGCTTGTTCAGTGTCTATCCTCAATCGTTCACGAGAAGCTAAATGTTGGAATACAGGTTTTGTGAGTATACCTCTTGTAAACCCTCACGAGACTAAAACTCGTCCGCTAAGGCCACTTAGGGGTTTAAAGGCTTGTTACACATGCTAAGTGTAGTCACGATTCTTGCAAAAGTAAGTTAGGATTTTTATTTCATTTTTAGATTAGTTTTATTTTCTAGTTTTGCTAGAGGAGTAACAAAATATAGGTTTGGGTGTATTTGATAGGCACTTAATTCATAAATTTTTACCTCTTAATCTATATTTGTTAGTGCTCATTTTTGATGCTAAAACGCTTCTTTTGTGCTTTTATAGGATATACATATAACTCCCGATGTTATAAATAAATACTGATATTTTTGAAATGTAGCTACGGGCATTATTCATTATGTTACTTTAATTCCCAATCGATCTATATGGTCATAGCTTAGAAGGCTCAAAGCTTGGATTGTTTACCGGCACAACCCACTTACAAAGAAAGAACATGTTGTATCAAATGAAGTCCAAGGGTCATTTATGTGGTGGATGTTGCTCGCATGCACAAAAATGAGTTGAAAATAGTGGTGCAACAAAGTGAAAGAAAAGAAAAAAAAAGGTAGATGACATGGCCTGAGAAGTTGTTAAGAGGAATTGGTTGTTGGTTTTGCTCGGGAACATGGGCAAGAGTAGAAGGTAGAGATTAATTGAGGTTGGGACAGAGAAGTCTAAACGTGGCTAGGAAGGTGGAGCGCAAATAAGATTTTATTTCTTATCGAACCCAAGCGGAAGATGAGAGGAATGAGTTGAATTGCTTGACAGGACCGAATAGAAAAGTCATACTTCTTTTTGGATTCGGGAAAAACGTATAAAAAGAAAGAGACGGAGTCTAAGAAGTGGAATTTTGACGGACGGCTGTGAATTGAAAAGTGAAACTTCTTTTCTGGGTTGGTTAACGGAACATAGAAGGGGAAGTTGCTGGTTGGGGGTTTTGACGACGACAGAAGGAGGAGCTAACCGATAACAATGAAATCTCTATATCTTTCTCTTATTATTTATTTTTATGAATTTTAAGAAATCCATTATCATATCTTGTTAAGCTTTGTATCTAGGGTTTTATGTTGAAACCAGTTGGAGTATTAGTTTATTTTGAATTGATTTATTGAGCAAAATACTATTATGATTTGAATGAATTGATTCTTGATGTTGTTTATTGATTAATCGAAATATGAGTTGTTGTTTCACCGATTTTGTACGATACAGTAAACTTTGAGCGTAATTGTTAGGATTACAAATATATTTGTCTTATTTTCTGATATTCCATGCTTGGGTTAATTCCTTTGATGGGGTATGCTTAGAATAACCAAATATTATTTGTGAACATATATTTAGTTTCGTATAATTTTCTCGATAATGCAATTTGATGGTGCATGCTTGGGTTAAGTCTTTTGATGTGTGATGCTTAGGGTACACTAGTGATATTTGCAACTCTGTAAATATAATAGGTGATGTTAATAGAACGAAGAATAAATAAATATTTGTGAGTTATGTTTCATTTCAGTAATTGAATAGAAATAGTGGTGGATACTATAAACTCTGGTTACCGACTCTCCCATCGTATTTACTATATTAGTTTAGCTTAATTAATTTATTTATTTCTTAATTCTAAAAATCCAAAAACATCATTTCTGATTAGTTCATTAGGGGTGATTATAGTATTGTCTTCGTTCCCTGTGGGTTCGACCCGTATTTTCCGCTTCTACATTGTAGACACCGTGCGATTGAGGTTATTATATATAGGTTTTTCCATATCCTATCACCGGTCTCAAAGATAGTAAGAGCAAACAGCGGGCCCCAACAGCGCTCTATTAATTGATGAATTCAACTTTGGAAAAGGGGTTGGGGATTTCAGGAGTGGAGAGTAGGAATAGAGTGAGGAACATTGTATTACATTGAACTCATACCTAATTGCACCTACATTCAAACACATTGTAATCCTAAGACTCAATAGTAAGATCTCAAACACATTACCCCCGTGGATGTAGGCTTCGGCTAAACCACGTTAAATCTCTCGTGTTATTTACTTTATCAGCACTTTACATTATTGATGCATGTCGTAAGTGCAACAAATTACTCAATATGTTTCTTACTAATCAACTAGTAATATAGCGATAGTAAGGATCGTTCCCACAAAGACCTTTGTAATGGATATGTTATTTGGATTGGTAAAACTAAAATAAAGTAAAAAAAATTAATTAACCAAAAAGACAAAAATAATTAAAAGAAAGAGATGATTAGGGAGTCCTTCGCCGTTACCAAACATTAACTCAAGTAGTATAGTTATCTATCTTTCGTTAGAATCATTCATCATCAACCGTAGAATAACAACTAGATCAGTGTTATCCCCAAAGCTCCTTTTATCACTAGATACAGAAGTTCTCGACTACCAGATTATATTTTTCTGAACCACCAAGTAGTAGATCACTCAAGGTGTAACCCAATCGAATGCTTTAGGCTTTGTGGATTTAGGTTGATCCCAGTAGTTAAACTCTTAGATCAAGGTCTACTTGTTGGTGTTGTCTTCACTCGCAATTGCTCCACAGAATCCTTCTGCAAGGTCTCACGATTTCTACATGTATATGAGTTGATAGACTATTACTTATCTCATAACTCAATACCAACTTTAGAATAATCAAAAGATTAATTTAGTATGCATCCCGAACAATCTAAGAATTACCCATAAACATTATATATGGTAAAGACAATCGATTATGATTAAACTCTAAATAAACTTATGTAACTAATAAAGCTTCACGTCGAGAACGTTGGATTCATCCTTAATCAACAAAAGAATTAACTACTCATGATATAAAGAAGAATGGTTTTTCCCTAAATGGTTAAACCCTGGGTTTAAGATGTAGAATTTGTGATATGAGAGGTAGAGTATAATGTAGAGATCTAGATATATCTTGTTTGAGCCTTATATGTCTTCTTTTATAGCCTTCAATGCTTGTCCCTCAAGTATTCTCTCCTTCTAGGGTTTAGAATCCCATTAAAACTAAGTTTCCTTGATTTGGAAGTTAAAAACACGTCAAAACGAACCCCATAGGGTAGCCACAGTCGGCATGGTCGATTCCCATGAACCGTGCCGACTATAGGACCAAAATAGCTCCAATTCTCTGTCTCAAAACTTGCTACAGTCGACATTGTCGATTTTCAATGAGCAATGCCGATTATAGGGGTCAAAAATACAAATTTTCTGTCTGAAATAGTATCATAGTCGGCATAGTAAATGCCGACTGGAATGTTGTAGATGATTTTTTCTTGCTTCGGTTGTTTTTGTCCATAACTTCTTCGTCCGAACTCGGAATGACCTTATTCTTTTTGCGTTGTCTTCGTTTTTCCATTCTCTTGAATATGGTATTAAGAACTCCTGGATTTGAATGAGTTGAATTGGTATTTGGACCTTCTCCATTGGTAGACTTCAATTCCTTGTTCAGTTTAGCTTCCTTGTAACTCCTTTTTGGTTGATTCACCTAACAAAAGAAATAAACTGGAAAACAAAAGTAAAACAAGTAATATACAAGAATTATAACTAAAATAAGTATGGATTTGACACTGGAAACATGTAAATTAATCACTTATCAAATTCCCGCACACTCAACTATTGCTAGTCCCCGAGCTAAATACTACATAAACTAAACTACTTCAAACTAAAATACAACAACTCCCTTTAGTCGATGACACGGTTACACTTAGCATGATGTGCAACAAGAGGTATACCCACAAAACCTACTCCAACTTCTTAGTCACAAACATTCAAAGAGCTATGAGGACATAAAGTTTATACGTACTAATAATAAGAAGTTAGAAATGCGAAAGAAAACTATTCTCATCTTAACTCTTGAGTTAAGAAAAAACCAACCATATGAAAGAATCCAGCCTCGAGAGTGATCGAACAAGCATTCTGTCTCGACTTCTGCATTATCTATAGGGTTTTTTGAAATTGCACTCAAAAGATGTGCAGGCAAGAGTGAAGTTATCCTGCACACGTTGAATGGTGGGAAGAAAAAGTAACCTTCTAAATTATATTTTGTTACCCTATAAAAACGCGGGATGAAAAGAACTTTTTTTTTTTGATAATCTTTAAAAAAGGAAATCAACCACTATGTGAGGATGAGAATGCTTACTTACCTTCTCACTCAATAAACAATCAGCACCACTCTCACAGCAAATAAAAACGTCTTCGGTCTTCCTTCTTCAACTGTTGATGATGAATGGTAGGACTTAAAGAAGGATACAATATTAAACCGTAAGTATACGGTGTCTACAATGTAAAACACGGCAAGCACGGATCGTTCTCACAGGAACTTAGATGGTGTGAAGTTAAATTCAAAGTCTTGCTATACTAATTCTGATCAAAAGGGGTTTGTGTTGATACAACTAAAGGTTGTTATGAAGATCAAACTATAAAAGCAAAAGGCACAAGATTTAAATACTTAACGAAGGGAACTAGAGCTGTCGAATCCACCGCATAATCTATACTATGATATTCATCTAATGAACTGTTCTTGTTCCTTATAATGGACAGTAGTGAAGATTCAAGTGTACCGCTTGTCCAAGGTAATCTCAGGTTGGATAGTTTAATATCAACTAAGGTATTAATCCCTAGCACTAGTTGTATGATAAAGGCACAACTAATCACAGGTCAATTAATTAAATTAAACATGAGTTGAGGTACAACATAGAAGTATTCTAACTACCTAGGTTGCAGGACAAACAAGGTGAAAGTAATATGTTGCAACACTATGACTTAACCCTTCCTTAATCAATCAAGCACAACAAGAACATTAACACTAACATGAATATCCTAGCAGTAGATTAAGGGCTTCATCTAAGCCCTAGTTTATAAACTTAGAACATTATGGAAACAGATGACATATGAGATTCAGTAATTGAAATATTCATTGATGCAATTTAGCCTGATATGTATTCATTTGAAGATTTTAAAGTTCTAACCAAGATGGAAATAACAAGTGAATCTAATTCCTCTCTATGATCCTTCTCACTTGGATGTCTCACTCACACAACAAAAACCCCTTTTTATACAAACCATTCCACAAATTTCAGACCTACAGACAACCCAATACAGCTACATAATTAGGTTTTCGAAACCCAAAACTCACCAAGTTCCAACATGAGATTGAGACACCCACTATTGTCCGTTGTGGTGCTACAGAAAGAACGACAGAATTTAGCTTTCAGACCTTCAAATTGACAAACCATGCTGCTTGAGTTCACCAGAGCCGCGCTATTGTCTTCACTAATTGTCAGGTGATGTTGCGGAAGTGAAAGTGATATTTGGAGTAGGATGGCGATATCAGTAGAGAGAAGAAGTGAATTGGGGGAGAAAGAAATCTTAGGTTGAGTACTGTTGTCGGGTGGGTAAGGTTTTTGGTTGTATTTTGGAAATGATAATTGGTAAAGGTGATAAAGGGATTACTCTAGTGATAGAAATTAGTACCAAGTTCAGGTGTATGAGAGAATAAAATATTGACTTGGTATTTTTGTTTTCCAACCGTGAATTGGAACGACCATCTTTGACGTGTGAGCTTTAACAAAAAAAATCTGTCTGCCACCTTAACAATCCACACTTGCAATCCTTTAACCGACTGTAACACACTTTATATGCCCATCATTATTCATTTTCCTAAAACAAAACAAATACATCAAAATAGGCTTTTTGCCACACATATACTCGAAAGAACATTTAAAAGAGGAGTATCCGGAATTTTCTTATAAATAGTACATTAAAGCACTTGAGGTTAATAAATGCTAATAAAACGATACAAAAATATCCTATATTATGATTTATCAAATACTCCCAAACCTGAATTTTACTCGTCCTCGAGTAAAACAAAAACCTAAAAAGAAGATCCTACCTACACCATTGTCGCTGGTCTCTCGATTGCATTCAGCGAATGCAATAAGTCTTTTAAACCACCAAGTGTCTCTAGTGAACGAGTTTAGTCTCGTGAGGGTTTGCTTAGAACATATCCACAAAGTTCAAGGAAAAATTTTGAGCTCAAATTCCATGATTGTGACACCTGCATGTGAAGTTCAGTTCACAACAGATGGATATGTCGATCTAGCTTTGAAAGGTATAATTCAGAATGGCACACAAATTCTAGCACTTAGAAAATATTTGAAATAAAAGAGTTGGAATAGATATGAACATGTGATAAGAGTGTAAAGTGCATCTACCTAAGTCATGTATAAAGATGATTTATCAAACGAAGTTATGACTGCCAATTACTAAGAGATAGTAAGAAAATAAGAACCGATTCAAAGCCAAGCTAGTTGTCCGGCTTTACGAGAATCGTGAATGTTGACCTTAAGGTTTGGTGATATTTCAGTTAAAAAATCCGGATACTGGTATTAACAGGACATGTGCCAATTCATATAAAAAAAATGATCCTGGCAGCTGGATTTCTAGATTGGTACCCGCTTTATCAATACCTCACTTTCCTTTAGCCATCGTGGAAATTAAGGTTTTTCAAAGTCTAAGTCCACATAATTGATATATGAAAATTGGTTGGGAATAGTGGAAGTTCCGACTTTAACTTAAAGTTGGGTTTTGTTAACTTATATCCTTGGATACATATCAAGGCAATTGGAAATAATCAATACTTGTTCTCAATGCATTGGAATGAATATTTTTTTATCTTATTACATTGGAAACTGTTTTTTAATGCATTAGAAATAACAAATTATAAAAAATACTCATTCCAATATATTGGAAACAAACATTGTTTATTCCCAATGCAAATAATCATTGCCTTACAGTTATGTCATTTTTCAGTGTTAGTAAAAGTTAAATGAATGGAAAATATCATTCTTTTTTTTCATCTCGAAAATCTTTTACCCCTATACATTTTAGCTTTTCCAAAATCAATCATTTTTCTTTTGAATGCTCAAATAGAGGAAGTTAGGTGAAATTGGAGTCAAGGACTGATTCCCATAAGTTTAACTAAAAAAGAATGGAGCAGTTAAACATAAAGCATAATTCAATTTCTTAGTTAGTTTTTCCATATATATTCTTATTAATTATATTCTTATTAGAATAAATCTTATAAGGAAGAGTTCTATATTCTAAATTCCATACCAGCTCACCATTTAAAATAGATCATGGAAGCATAAGTTAAGTGATGGAAGACTTCCAGGATTTCTAAAACAGCAAATGAATTAGCATCTGACGTCATTCCGCTTAGCGTTCCACCAGTGTGCATATATTAATATATAACTATTGAGTCAGTGTGTTTCGTATCTTTCATCTATATCTTTGTTTATTAAAAAAAAACCAAAAATATATACCATATCTGTCTAATAGTATTTTTTTAACAAACAAAATATTATATTAAATATACATGATATACGTGGCATCTTGTACACCGTTTATCATTTTAAGATAAATGAAACATAAGTCGAATCAGTTGAAAATTTCAGCATATTTAATGGATACAGTTCCATTTAAGGCGGAACACTATTTTAAATGCTGTTTTATGGTTTTTAAGTGTAATTTTGAATTGCATTGAACACAATTCGGAATAATTTGTAAGATGTCTTGGAAAAATGTGGAATGTGTCTATGTAGAAACATAAGATTTGACATTCCACGTTTTTTTAAGTTTGAAATGACTTGAATTTCATCATAAGATTTTTTTTATACTAAAATGAATTTAACGTTTCTAGTTTTTATCAAAAAGGGAAAAATAATATAGGAAACGGATTTTTTTTTATAATTTTCATGTTTATTTTAATATAAAATAAATTCATTTTTCATCTATATAACTTGTACGGAAAAAGTAGAAAAAAAAGCTGGGAAAATGACAAGAAACATTATGTAATACTAAGTAACATAGTTGAACAACACTTGAATTGAGGTTCAATTAGTAGAAGCAATTCTTGATGATCCAAAACCAAATTCAAACTCTAATTAAAGATCCTTTACTACTGCTACGAAGATCTCGAAAATATGATCTTGGGTTACTCTCAAAAACAGATCTGCACATCGTGTAACTTTTTCTTGGTGCTTTCATCATCTTATAAGAAGCCCTGCCGCAACAACAACACCATCTTTTGCAAACACCAAAACATCTCTGGCAAACACGAAGCAAACAACCGCAACATCTTTTGCAAAAGACTAGCAAACAACCGCAAAATACTTTCAAAATCCAAAGTAACAAGCAAAGAATCAAAATACCACCAATTACTGGAAGACCTATGTTCATTGTTTATGCCAAAATTCCCATTGGCATCAACAACCAATAATTTGATGAAAAATCAGTAAACAGAAAGAGTTTAACTTACAATTTGATACATAGAATCCTCTTTTAAATCAATTAATGAGAAATTTTTTAATAATCCATTTATTTACAGATCATAAATCTGATCAAATTACAGTCACAAATCCATAATCTTTTTGAATCAAGAAAATGAATCATGATAGTGGAACTTATAAATCCTATCTTACAATGTATACATACCTAATGATCTTTTTCCTTTTTCTCTGATTATTCTTCCTTAGCCTTTTCTTCACTTCAATTTTCCGACCCCTTCTCTGTTGAATGCTCTCTTCTATTTATAGATTATCTAATGGGTCTCTCTTGTCCCGATACCCTCTTTTGTTCTCCTTATTATCTTTGGATCGGGATGATTGTACGGTTAACAGGTCATGCCTTTTGCTTTTTGGTCCGTTACCTTGCATGATTAACATGTATTCTTCGTTCCTTGAGAATCAACTTTGTCCCGATCATATGTGTCAAGCGTGTGATAAAAGTAATTATTGTCTTACTTTCCCGCTCCACGTTCATTATTACTCTTACTTTCCCGTTCCTCATTCATCATTACTCCTACTTTCCCGTTCAATAACCATTTAATGCTATCTGTTTCGATCAGTGTGATATTACTTTCCCGATCTTATGTGTCGATCATGCAGGGATTTACTCAGTCTTTCACATCTGTCCTTTTTCGATCCTTTGATACTGCTTTGATTGTGTGCTTCTCATTCTTCTTACTACCACTGTCTCCTTCGTTAATCGTCTTACACGTATCGTCCTCCTTTTATTTCCCAACATTCATCATCCATGGCAAACCTGTTTCCACTATCCACGAGTGGAGTTTTGATAAATTCCATTTCTCTACTAAATTGCCCCAAAATTTGTGCAACACCATCAGCAATTCCTTAAAGCTGGAATCGCATGTCTCTACCAAATAACCCAAGAAGTTTGGTATCACCATCAACAGTTCCTTAAACATTGTAACGCATTTCTCTACTAAATAACCCAAGAAATTTGGTATCACCATCAACAGGGCCTTCAACATTGTAAAGCATTTCTCTACTAAATAACCCAAGAAATTCGGTAACACCATCAACAATTCCTTAAGCTTCTCGACTATGATTTCAATCATTTTTCCAAAATCCCTCTCTTTTTTTCCTCACTCTCAGTCTCACTCTCTCCACTCTGTACTCTTCTAATTGATATAACTAAGCAATGCACTAATGGATATACTTTTATAGTGATGAATATTTATTAATTTTATTTTAAATCTCAACTCCAATTTTCCAAAGGTGAAGGTACGAAATCTTTTAGTTAGTAAGAAAGTGGAAATGACTTTGACTTTTTGCTATCCGACCGAACTAGTGACCTATCCATATACACACCGCTCTTAGCCAGAACGATAGAAACAAAGAAAGGGAGAGCTAGTGCCAAGTGGTAAATTAACAGGTTCAAGTTTATATCTGACATTTTGGATTAACTCTCTCGAAAATCACACTAGGAATACAAATTTATCTGTACACTGGAACTATGGCAAAATTTATTTTGGCAAACCAATTTATACATTTGAAAGCGTGTATTCCAAAACGTGCATTAACCTAATTAGATTCTTATTTAATTCATCACTAAGCTGTTTAAGTAGTTTTTAAAGTTCAGATCATATTATTTACTCTCTCCGTTCTAATTATAAAAACAGAAAAATAAGAATCTTTTAAAATAAAAAAAGATTTATTTTTATAAATATTTATGTATTTTTTTATTTTTATCCTTTATTTCATTTTCATTATAATTTCTCATACACCATAAATAAAAATATATATGTCAAAAGATATTTTGGAATTAGAATTCTGTCTATTTAGTGGGATACAAAAACCCTTATTAATATTCTACCTTTATAACAGGGACAGAGGGAGTATAAAAATACCCTTGACGAAACCCTTGGAAATTGTCAATGAAAGAACATAAATAAAAATAGTCTTAGCGATGGGTTCTTGTGTAAGAGCAAGCCCAGTGGGGAGCATTAATTCTGCCCATTTGCTATGCCAGGTGGATGGGCAAATCCATTTTCCGGTAGTGGAAAAATTGTACCGTCCTAAATTGCTACGACAAGGACTACTTGTTAATATACCCCAATGACTATATTTTCTTTTGCCTATATAAATCTCCTTCTATTCACCAATTTTAAACAAACTCAACTTCTCTTCATTCTTTATTATCACAAAAAAAATCTTTCAATTTCTTCAACACATCAGTTGTTTTCAGTCGTTTCATTCATTATATGGATCCTAATTTGGAAAATGAATATACATACATGTTAGTGGAAATATGCTTCCAATAACAACAAGGGATTATGCAGCAGTTGGATCAAAAGTAAACAGATTCAGACGATGAGAGAACGATGACCAACACTACAATACAATTATACACAGGGAAAATACCGCGAGCTCCAGAACCAAGATCCCTATTGAGAAGAAGATATACATGGTGATATCGAGAGGAAGGACATCAAACAATGATGCATGGTTATTTTATTAATATAAGTGTGTACTATGATGAAGATTTCAACGCCGCTTCTGCATGCCACAACACTTGGTCGTGCAGGTTATTGGAGAGCTTTGCTAGGTACACCCTAAATTCAACTATCAATGACATGGTCCGAACAAAAGGTCACTGCAGCCTTAAGGATTCTAAGTTATGGTGTGACTGCGAATGCCTGTGATGAGTACATTTGTATGACAAAAACAACAATATACGAAAATCTCATAATGTTTTGCGAAGCTGTAGTCAACCATTTTAGTCCACGTTTTTTATGACAACCAACGCAAGATGATATCGACCGGCTACTAGATGAAAACAAAGGGTAGCCTTGATTGCGTGCATTGGGTATGGCATAGATGTCCTTATGCTTGTCAAGGTCAGTATAAGGGCCAGTACACAAAACTAACTGTCTGGAAGTGGCAACCTCTTATGCACCACAAAACATAAGACTTCTAGGGACAGTCAAAAAAGCGTCCCAATATGAATATGAAATAACACTTGATCTATGAAAGGGAGAGGGAAATAATCTTTCCTTGTACCTGTGTTCAACTTCCTATAGTCAATGCAAACTCGCCATCTTGTGGTTACTCGAATAGGGACTAACTCATTCTTTTCATTTTGAACTACAGTAACACCTGACTTTTTCGGAACAACATGAATAAGACTGACCGATTTGCTATCTGAAATCGGATATATGATACCCGCATCAAGAAGCTTGAGGATCTCACCTCCAACAACATCTTTCATGTTAGGATTAAGTCTCCTATGCATTTCCCTAGATGTTTTAGCATTATCTTCAAGATTTATGTGATGCATGCAAACTGTAAGACTTATACCCTTAAGATCTGAGATTGTCCATCCTAAGGCCTCTTTGTGCTCCTTAAGTATTTTTAAAAGCTTACCTTCCTGTTCTATATCTAAAGTAGATGAAATGATTACATGCAAAGTATTAGAAGAGCCTAAAAATGCATATTTAAGAGTATCAGACAATGGTTTTAGTTCAAGCTTAGGTGGCTAAATAAGAGACATAACAGACTTGGAATCTGAAAATGGAAGTGGCTCCACTTTGATTTTCCATTTAGTGATGTCAATGGAAGGTGTAGATTCAAACAAACAATGGACTTCACTAATGTACTCATTATCATAAAGATCTAAGTCAAAATTATTCAAACAAACATGTAAAACATCGACAGACATGATGTTAGTCAATGAATCTTGAATCAAACTCTCAATCATGTTAATCTCATGCGAATCATCATCATCAAAATCTTTAGGTTGTTGACTAACATTAAAAACATTCAACTCCACAGCCATGTTATCAAACGACAATTTCAGCACTTCATTACGACAATTAATAATTGCATTGGACGTCGCCAAGAAGGGACGTATTAAAATGACAGGAATGTGACAGGTTGGGTTCTGCACAAGTTGAGTATCTAACACAATGAAGTCCACGGGAAAATAAAATTTATCAACCTTGATTAAAACATCTTCTACCACACCAAGAGTAATTTTCATGGATCTGTCCGCTAATTGCATAGTTATAATGTTGGTTTTAACTCTCCAAGACCTAGTTGCACATATACCGAATATGGCAGTAGGTTTACACTTGGCCCTAAGTCTAGTAACGCCTCATCGACCATATGGTCGCCTATGATGCATGAGATTGTTAGACAACCTGGGTTTCTAAACTTAGGTGAAGTCTTATTTTGAATAATGAAGCTTACCTGCTCAACGAGAAAGGCACACATGTGCACATTAAGCTTTCATTTTTGTGTGCACAGATCTTTCAAGAACTTAGCATACGCATGGATCTGCTTAATTGTTTCGAGAAATGGAATGTTAATGTTGACACGTTTGAACATCTCCAATATCTCGTTATACTGTGTTCCCTTCTTTTGCTGCACCAACTTTGACGAAACGGAGCTACAAGCACATCAGATGGTAAAGACATATCAACATCAACAAACTTTTTAGATCTAAGGACATGCTCAGATTCATTTTCTATAATTGGTGTATCATCAGATGTTGTGTGCAAGGATGACCTTGAAACTGACTCACTCTTTTCTAGCATATTTACATTGTTATCAACTACTTTATCACTGTGAAGAGTAGTGATAGCATTCAACTGATCATGTGAGGTTTCATTACAAGTAGAAGTACCTTCCTGAAATGCACCTTTCGGATTTTGTTGAGGTTGGCTTGGGAACTTTCCCTTTTCCCTCTCGTTAAGTGCATCACAAATCTGACCCATATTAAGTTCTAAACTTGTAAAACGTTGGTCAGTGGTCTTCTGAAGTTGCAAAAGATCTTGGTTCAACATACCCACACTTTCTTCAATGCTAGACACCTTTTTCTCAGAGGGGTACTGTGTGTGTGATTGCATCTGAGAATTCCTAGGATAATTAAATCCTTGTGTGTTTCCTGATGTACCCCCTTGTACAGGACCCTTGGACCATGAAAAGTTAGGGTGGTTTCTCCACCCTGGGTTATGTGTCTGCGAATAAGGATTATTCTCTTGTCTCTGGTACAGAGCATTAGCTTGTTCAAGTTTGGACTCTTTAAATGCATGCAACTATGGACAGTTCTCGACTAAATGCTCTAAACTGTCACACACAACACAGATAGAAACCTCTACCTGATTACATGAATTAAATGCATTAGACTTATCACTTTATGAAGCTCCAAAGCTTCTGGCCTCCTAATCACGGATGCCATCTTTGCATTACTCTCAAAATCAGACTCAACCCCTATGAACTCCACCCCTATTGATTGACTTTGTAGGTTCTCTGATAGACTCCCACTATTGAGTTTTTTCAGCTACTTCAGTTAGGAAAGTCCACGACTCATCAACACTTTTGTCAATGAACTCACTGTTGCACATTGGCTCATGGTTCGAGAAGTGAAGTCTAATCCTTGTAAAGAATTTGCACAAGTCTCTATTCTTAGAAACCATGGTGAGGGCATTGAAGTAGTAAATCATTAAACCGCTCCAAATATTTGGCTAAGGTATCACTATCTAATTGCACAAAACTATTCAAATTTTGACGATGGATATTGAAAAAATGAAGTTTGCACGCGTTGACTAAGGCGAACGGTGTTTCCGATATCTGTCTGAAGGTCTGTGCCAGGATGAATCCTAATGGATTGAAATGTGCTCCCACTGGTCTTAATCCTTATACTAATATCGACTCAGCTGGTATATACAAGGGTCCCAACGGACGATTTTTATTGAAAATAATTATTTATTATTTTTAAATATATTGACAACATGATTGGATCAAATGAATCCAAGCGCATTCTCCTTATTAGCATCTTCCATGATAGTTCTCATGGATCCTGCGTTCCACGCTTGCTTAGGCAACGGAGACAGGGAGAACGCACACATATTGCTATCAAAGTATCAATACTCGATTATTTTTATTTTTATTTTTTAGATAAAAATATAATAATAAGGCTTGATCTCAAACACTCTACTTCATCTGGCGGCAATAACAATTTGAAACTGGTGCCCCACCAAATCACTTAGAGAAACAAAAAAATTGCAAAAAATAAAAACATAAGGTGATATGGTCGAGATAGACTCTGAGATATGGTGACGACTATCAAGTTATTTCTAACACCTGAACTCTGTCCTTTTATGAATAGACCATTTAGCCGGGCACACCAATTCCTATAGAAAAAGAGCTAAGTTTCCATCTACCTAGAATGGTTAGTGTCATCCTGAATCGTTCACAAGTTTCTAAATTTTATAGTTTTATTATTTCATTAAAAAGTTTCTCCCTTATCCCAAACTTAAATCAAACAATGTCCTCAATATTTCAAAATAAAGAGTAGTACCAATAAATAAGTAAAAAGAGGAATAAAGAGTTAAGTTATAAAGACAGTACCTGGGTGAAGCGTAACAATCCTTCTACGAAGAATAAGACAGGAAATAAAAATCTAAAAACGAATAACAAAAACCTACAAAAATCCACTAATGTACAAAAAACAACCTTGATGGTCAATCAAAGTAAACAGGGTCCTCCAGAGGGACCTCCTAAACATCACCTGTAGAAAATGGCTCTAAAAATGGTTGCAATCTCTGACCGTTAACCTTGAAAGGGTTGAAGAAACCGTTGCAGCTGAAGATAAACGTTGCAAAGACGAAGATAAACGTTGTTGTTCAGTTGAAGAAATCCTCGCATATTCTTGTTCTTCCCTACATCAACATCACTTATTTTATTTTTTTTTCCTGTTTTTTCGGTTGAAGCTCCCTAGTTTTTTACTTGATATCTTTGATTTATATAGGCTCCACAAACCCTAACTAATCCTCCTGGATTGATAAGGACTCAAAGATCAATCCAAAACAAACTCTAATTCTCATTAATCCAAAACATAGAATATTTCCTTTTTCCGGTTACAACTTCGACTTCTAACCAATTTTTACGGCCTTGAACTCTATCTGTGACGTGATTAAACATATATAGGAAGTTTCTTCTTATTGGGATATCGAAAAAACCTTTGAAATCCCATTAAATTCGCGTCCAGATTCACTCGGAACTCTTCACGCGTAAAGAATATTTCTTCCCGCCATTTTCTCTTTTTAAACAAAGAAGAAAGGGTGCACCTATCCAAGCTACATTGCCTTTAGTAATTTCTCTAGGTGTCTTTAACAACTTTTTGAGCCAATTTTTTCGCAAATGTTTATTTTCCAAAAATACCTACAAAGACATAAAAACCCATGATACGTACAAAATCGAGCACTAGTAATATATAGAATTGAGCACAATTTAGACACAAATTTGTGTCTATCAAATACCCCTAAACTTATTATTTGCCAGTCCTCGAGCAAATCTAAACTAGAAACAATATTCCTAATTCACTTTCGTAGGCATTGCGATTGCACTTAGCGTGTGCAACAGCCTTTAAACCCATAACTGTCCCTATCAGACGAGTTATAGTCTCGTGAGGGTTTACAAGAGGTATACCCACAAAACCTTTACTCCAAACCCTGGCTACTTGTGAACGATTGAGCGTAAACACTAAACAAGCTATTTAGTTGGCATACTAAATTCTTCGGCTATGGGAATCATTACCCTATATGAGTCCAATTGTTGTACACGAGTTTGCACTCAGCATACTAAAATTCATATATAAGAAAACAAAGCTCTACTTAGATAGCTTTTCAACCACAATACTCAGAATCTATCAATGTAAAATCACATGAAAAGATTTAGAGGATGGATATAGACAAAAGGAAGTTTACGCGTGTTGACTAAGGTGAACGGTGTTTCCTATATCTGTCTGAAGGTCAGTGACAGGACGAATCCTAATGGATTGAGATACGCTCCAACTGGTCTTAATCCTTATATTAATATCGACCTAGCTGGTATATACAAAGGTCCAAGCGATTGATTTATTAAAAATAAAACAATTATAAATGTACTGACAACATGATTAGATCAAATTGAATCTAGGCGCATGGTCCTTATTAGCATCTTACATGATAGTTCTCATGCATCCTGCATTCCACGCTTGCTTAGGCGACGAAGACAGGGAAAACAAATACATATTGCCATCAAAGTGTCAATACTTGATTTTTTTAATATAATAATGGGGCTTGGTCTCAAACACTCTACTTCATCTTGGCGGCGATAACAATTCGATACTGGTGCCCCACCAAATCACTTAGAGAAACACAAAAATTGTAAAAATAAAAACAGAAAGTGATATGGTCGAGATAGACTCCGAGATATGGTGACAACTATCATGTTTTTTTTAACATCTGAACTCTGTCATTTTATGAATAAACCATTTAACTGGGCATACTAATTCCTATAGAAAAAGACATAAGTTTCCATCTATCTAGAATGGTTAGTGTCGCCCTGAATTTTTCACAAGCTTCTAAATTTTGGAGTTTTTATTATTGCACTAAAAAGTTTCTCCCTTACCCCTAAACTTAAATCTAACAGTGTCCTTAATGTTTCAGAATAAAGAGAAGTACCAATAGATAAGTAAAAATAAAAATGAAGAGGTAAGTGAGAAAGATAGTACCTGGGTGAACTGTAACAATCCTTCTATGGAGAATAAGACAGAGAATAAAAACCTAAAAACGAATAATAAAAACCTACAAAAATCTACTAATGTACATAAACAACCTTGATGGTCAATCAAGGTAAACAGGGTCCTCCAGAGGGACCTCCTCAACATCACCTGTAGGAAAAGGCTCTAAAAATGCTTTCAAATCTCTGACCGTTAACCTTGACAAGACTTCTACCATCTTGAGTCTCAATCTCAATAGCACCACCAGGAAAAACAGTGCGAACAACAAAAGGACCAGTCCACCGAGAGCGTAACTTCCCGGGGAATAGATGCAAACGAGTATCATATGAAGAACTTTTTGACCTGGAGAAAATAACTTTCTCAAAATTTTTCTATCATGTACAAGTTTCATTTTGTTTTTATACTCCCTAGCACTATCATATGCATCTTTCTGAATCTCTTCCAACTTATTGAGATGGAGCTTCCTGTGAGCTCATGCCTTGTCAAGTGAAAAATTTAACTGCTTTACAACCCAATATGCTCTATGTTCTAACTCGACGGGAAGGTGACAGGCATTGCCAAAAACTAGACGATAACATGATATTCCAATGAGGCATCAGTAAGCCTTAAAGACTAGTCTTTCCTATTAGGATTAACTGTTTTATCTAGAATACGTTTTATCTCCCTGTTGGAAACCTCTACTTGACCACTAGTCTGTGGGTGATATGAGGTATCTACTTTGTGGGTAATACTATATTTATTCATCGAAAGCTTAAACGGTCGATTATAAAAGTGTAACCCTCCATCACGAATTATAGCTCACGGTGTACCAAAACGTGCAAATATGTTATCATTCAAAAACTAGACCACAACCTTGTGGTCGTTTGTTTACACGAAACCGCCTCTACCCACTTAGATACATTAGTCTACAACGATAAGGATGTAAAAATAACCAAAGGAATTAGGAAATGGACCCATAAAATCAATACCCCACATATCAAAGATCTCAATAACTAAAATAGGGTTCAAAGGCATCATATTTCTATGAAAATGGTTCCTAACTTCTGAAAACGCTCACAAGCAACACAGTAACTATGAGTGTCTTTAAACAACAAAGGCCAGTAGAATCCACACTGTAATATCTTAGCAGCAGTCTTTTTAGTACTAAAATGACCCCCACAAGCATGATCATGACAAAAGGAAATAATACTTGTACAGTCACTTTCAGGTATACATCTCCTAATAATATGATCTGGACAATACTTAAACAATAAGGATCGTCCCAAAATAAATGCTTTACTTCGGCTAAAAACCTAGAACATCTTGATTACCCCAATGTTGAGGCATTCGACCGGTAACAAGATAATCCACTATATTCGTAAACCAAGGTAATTGGGAAACAAAGAAAGTTCATCAGGAAAACTATCTCTCACAGGAGGAAAATCATTAGGGGAATCGACAACAAGCCTAGACAAGTGGTCTGCCACTACATTTTCTGCACCCTTTTTGTCTCTAATTTCTAGAGAAAATTCTTGTAACAAAAGGATCCATCTAATCAATCTAGGTTTAATATCCTTCTTAGACATAAGGTACTTCAAAGCAGCATGATCAGTAAAGACTAGAACCTAAGAGACAGAGTCTAAACTTATCTAGGGCAAAAACAATGGCTAAAAATTCCTTCTCTGTGGTAGTATAGTTCAGTTGGGCATCATTCAGGGTTTTTCTAGCATAGTAAATCACATGCAATAATTTATTTTCACGCTGACCTAAAACAACACCAATGGCATAATCTGAAGCATCACACATTATTTCAAAGGGTAAATTCCAGTTAGGTGCCTGGACAACAGGGGCGGTAGTGAGCGAAATATTAAGCTTTTCGAAAGCCTCTAAACAAGCATCAAAGACAAACTTAACATCTTTTGCAAGCAGATTGCAAAGAGGTCTAGAAATCAAGTTAAAATCCTTAATGAATCGACGATAAAAACCTGCATGCCCTATGACCTAACATCTCGTACAGTTTTGGGAACCTGTAAAGTCTTAATAAGGTCAAATTTTGCTTTTTCTACCTATATACCTTTATAAGATACGATATGCCCTAAAACAATTCCTGATCGGACCATGAAATGGCATTTTCCCCAATTAAGCACTAAATTGTTTTCTTTACACCTAGTCAACACTAATGTTAAATGATGCAAGCACTCATCAAAAGATGACCCAAATACTGAAAAATCATCCATAAAGATCTTTAAAAACCGTTCTACCATGTCAGAAAATATGCTCACCATACACCGTTGAAAAGTAGTGGGTGCATTACACAACCCGAAAGGCATGCGTCTATATGCAAAGGTACCAAAGGGACAAGTAAAAGTGGTTTTCTCTTGTTCTTCTGGGGCAATAACAATATGATTATAACCAGAAAAAACCATCCAGCAAGCAATAATGGCTATGTCCAGATAATCTCTCAAGCATTTGGTCAATGAAAGGAAGAGGAAAGTGGTCCTTCCTTGTGACCTTGTTCAATTTTCTATAGTCAATACAAACACGCCACCCCGTGGTCACTCGGGTTGGCATTAACTCATTGTTATCATTCTTGACTACAGTGATACCTGATTTCTTGGGAACAACCTGAATGGGGATGACCCACTTACTGTCTGAAATAAGGTAGATATACCTGCATCTAAAAACTTAAACACCTCAGTTCGAACTACTTCTTTTGTGTTAGGTTAAGTTGACATTGCATCTCCCTAGACGGTTTGGTATCATCCTCTAAATGAATCTGATGCATACAAACAGTAGGACTTATACCCTTAATATCTGTTATGGTCCACCCTAAAGATTCCTTATTATGTTGAAGCACGGTCACTAGTCTACTTTCCTGGTTACTATCCAAGTCGGATGCTCCAATTATATGCAAAGTCTCAGATGTGCCTAAATACACATACTTTATGGTATCTGGTAGTTGTTTAAGGTCCAACTTAAGAGGCTCTTCTAAAGAAGGAATTAGAGTAGACTTAGAAACTTGTAATGGTTCAAATTTAGCTTTCCATCCACTACTAGTATCTATCAAAGGGTCTGAATCTAACAAAGCATTCATTTCATTAATCACACTATCATCATCAAAATCAAACCCAAAGTGGGCTAGGCATTTCTCTAATGGATCTTCTAACAAAGTGTTTGGTAATGACTCCTGAACAAATGTTCCTATCATGTTCACCTCTTCAATGCACGTGTCATCTAGCTCAGGTGGTTGCTTACTAATATTGAAAATATTCAGCTCAATAGTCATATTACCAAAAGATAAGTTCATAATACCATTTTGACAGTTAATGATCACATTAGATGTCGCCAAAAACGGGCGACCTAATATCACAGGTATCTGATTCTCTGGGTCAGGGACATGTTGGGTATTAAAGATAACAAAATCCATCGGATAAATAAAATTATCGACCTCAATAAGAACATCCTTTATGACACCACGAGGAATTTTCACAGACCTATCATCTAACTGCAGTGTTATCTGAGTAGGTTTCAAATCACCAAGTCATAGCTGGAGGTACACATGGTACGAAAGTAAGTTCACACTGGCTTCTAATTCAAGTAACGCTTTCTCAATATGGTAGTTACCTATTGTGCAAGAAATGGTTGGGGACCCTGGGTGTTTGTACTTAGGAGTTGTATTATTCTAGATAATTGAACTCACATGACTAGCTAAAAAGGATTTCTTTTTTACACTAAGCTTTCACTTTCGCGTATACATATCCTTAAGGAACTTGGCATAAGTAGGAATATACCTAATTGCATCTAATAAAGGGAGGTTGATAGTGACTTGCTTAAAAACCTCAAATATATCGTTAAAATTGGATTCCTTCTTTGTCGGTGCGAACAGTTTTGGGAACGGGCTCTGGGCACAAAATCTGGCTTATAAGAAACTGCATTGGGCTTTTTAGAGACTTCATCAGTCTCTCCAGCTACTGGCTCAGAAGGGTGAACTACAGTATGTTCACTATCAGGCATGGTTACCTTGTTGTCTACCACTTTACCATTCCTAAGGGTTCTAATTGCATTAATATGATTTGATGATTTCTCACCAGAAGATACTTCATGAACTTCTCTAGGATTGGGTTGTGGTTGACTATGGAACTTGCCTTTTTCTCTTTCTCTCAAAGACTCAGCGATTTGACCAACCTGGGTTTCTAAATTGGAGTGTTCTGAGTTAATAAGGCGAGAGACTCTGCTAAACTCATGATTGTCTTATCTATCGGATTCTGGAATTGTGCAAGTCCTGAAGGATTCTTAGTATAACCAAAAACTGAGGGAACCTTAGAATTAGTAGACTGACCTTAACTCTGGCCCTTAGACCAAGAAAGGTTAGGATGGTTTCTCTAACCAGGGTTATAGGTTTCTGAATAAGGGTCAAACTTCTGATTATTATCAAATCTATTGTTATTATAAAGAGCATGGGCTTGCTCTTCAACAGTCTGTCCTTCCCGAAATGACTTGGGCTCAATTCCACAACTAGATTGACTCAGTTCTAAAGCTTCTAACCTTTTTGACATAGATGCTATTTTGGCATCTGATTAAAAGATCCTTCTACCTTATTGACATTTCCTCTACTTAGAAGAATTATTTTTTGGGGCTCCCTACTATTTTCTTATTGCTGGGTTTTTTCGGTGATTTCATTAAAAAATATCATCGCACCATCGACAGTTTTATTTTCAAACCCACATGTGCATAAAGACTCAACCATGGTTGTTGTCGAATCATCTAAACCCTCATAGAGGATCTAAACTAGCCTTACTTTTTCTAAACCATGATGAGGACATTGTGTTAATAAGTCATCGAACCTTTCCAAATACATATATAAAAATTCTCCCACTTTTTGAGCAAATGTGCAAATCTGCTGCCTAATAGATGATGTTTTGTGTCTAGGAAAAAACTTCTGGAAAAGGCAGATGTAAGTTGTTCATAGGTTTCAGTGGACTCAGAAGTCAAACTATATAGCCAAGATTTGGCTTTGTCTCTTAGTGAAAAAGGAAACAATCTAAGTTTTAATGCTTCATCATCTAGGTCCTTAATCCTGATGGTACTACAATATTTCCTCAAAATCCCTAACATGGAAATAGGGGTTTTCATTTTCTTTCCTTAAGAAGATTGGGAGCATCTGTATGGTCCCAGGTTTTAACTCATAGTTTTCTTCAGTTTCAACTAACTTGATACATGATGGAAGAGAATCCCTAGTCGGGTTCAACAAAGCTTTTAAAGTTTCCATTGCTGGCGCTATCAAAGGACTAGGAGTAACTTTTTCACACAGTGTCAAGTTCTCAAAATTGAAATTTCCAAAAATAGGGCCCTCAAAAGAAGAGTCTTCGAGGTCCTCGTTTCCAGAGACAGAACTATTAGGTTTGTCACTAATCAAACGACCTAGAGTGTCTCTTTTCCAAGCTTGCTCAGTGATGGTTTCGGGCGGTCTTGGCATACACTAAAAAAATAAAAAATAAATCTAATTGGAAGAGAATTCTAAAAAATCACAAGCAAGGATGACTCAACCAAATCAAACCTATTGAATCTAGCAAAAAAAAAGCATGATGGCTCCACTTAGATTGTTTCTAGACCAACTTCTATTCTTTCAAAAGGAAACTAGTTACAGTTTTAGCGAACTTCTTAGAGTGATACAAATTAGATTAAGTCGAATAGAAACACGATAAGCTCTAAGGAGCTTTGATAACCCTGTCTTTTGGAAACGTTTCCTTGGGTTACAAGGCGACTCGAATATTTTTAAAATAATCTTCCTGAACTTTGAGTTAGGCTAACAGAGTAACCAATTCAGTCCTTTTGAATAACTTTCCTATAAGCTTGTTACCCTATCAGTTTCTTTTTAGTCAAAATTTTGAGCTTAGGTTCGCGTTTGGTAATGTTTTCCAAAGGCGGGCAAGAAGGAAACAGTGATGAAATCCGAGTCCTTATCTTGTATGGCCAGTTCTTGTCCTTTACTGGAAAATAAATATGTATTCAGTTCTCAACATATATACATTACAAAGGAATACAGAAAATCCACTTGCAGGAGTTTCATGGATTGATAGAATTTTACCTCATGTACCAGACGGGTGATGAACCGTTGAAGTCGACTTGGGCCACTAACTCATGTGTCAGTGTACGAACCCAAGGGGATGAGACAATATCGTAATTGTCGTCCTTCCCTGTGCAGTTTATATTTAATACTACTCTTCCATATGGTTTAAAAATAAAAATAATGTCAAAAAAGTCCAAAAATAAAAGAAAATTACAAAAACAATTAAAGATTTCCTAATACAGTTTTTTCTGAATTAAAATAAAAAATAAAAACCCTAAAAAGTAAAAATTAAATAAAAATAAATTCTTTGTCTTCTTTTCCGTTCTTTTAGCTTTAACTTTACTCCAAGTCTTTTTATCACCAAAATTTTTTGCTCAATTTCTTTTCGTTTTCGTGTAGCAAAAGAGAAATACCCAATAACGTAAAACAAAACAAAATAAAAAGATATAAAATAAAACTAATACTAAAAACAAAAACAAAAGTTAATCTAAAAATATAACCTAAAAACAAATCCGCGTCGGCGGCGCCAAAAAATGATGTATTTTAGAAATAGTGGTAAAAGATTCGATACTCAGACTTGTGAAGAATTGATTTTTAAACCTAATTTTTAATACTAAAAATAAAGAAGATTAAACTAAAATTGATTTAAGATTATAGAAAGAACTGAGACTAAGGATTCCACCATTAGCCAATTTTTCAAGTGATTTAGTATTGATAATTATTTTTCAACTCACACATTCAATTGATTCTAAATATTGCCAAAGTTAGGTTTTCAAAATAATAGTTGTAAATCCAAAGTATGAGACATCAATAAACCTAAATTAAGCATGACCCATCAACAGAAAACACAACTAATTGATAAAAATAATTATTTCAAAGAAAATAATCATAAAAGAAATGCAAAAATTAATTAGATAAAATATACCATTTTATTATTGGAAAAATGGCTTCCTTTGTCGCCTCAGCAATAGGGTATAGCTCCTCATGTTGTAAACACTCTCAAAATATGCATTCATGGCTCAAAAAATGTTTACAAAGATGAAAAGAATGAAAATTATGTAAAACACGGAGTTTACAACTGTGTAATGTCGTTGCAGACAACTGTTTTCACTGTTACAGAAGAAAAAGTGTTTCCGCTGAAGATAAACATTCCTGTTGTGAAGATATTCATTGCAGATGGGTTGAAGAAACCGTCGCAACTGAAGATAAATCTTGCAAAGATGAAGATATCCGTTGCATATGGGTTGAAGAAATCGTCGTCGTATCCTTGTTCTTCACGTTCATCAGCAACAGTTTTCTTCCTGTTTTTTTTTTCGGCTCCCCCTCTATGAATTTTTCCAGACCTCCCCACTTGGTTTTTCTTCCTTCTCTTTGCTATTTATAGGTTTAGTAAACCTAACCAATCCTCCTAAGTCGATAAGGACCCAATATCCTCTCCAAATCAGATCGAAACTCTAGTTTATCTAAAATCCGAGAATAAACCTATTTCCGGTAGTAGCAATGAATCTGAACCATTTTTCACGGAGTCAAACTCTCAATTTGACGTGTTTTAATCGTGTCTTCATGTTGTGATATCAAATACTCTTTTAAATCCCAAAAATCTCAGTCTTGAAACACCTCAGATTACTTCTCACGCGTAACTTTTGTTTCCCGCTATTTTCCATTTTCAAATCAATAGGGTGCCCTTAACAAAGACTGGGGTTCCTTTATCAACTAGCTTGGGTGCCTTTATCAACTTTTTTGGCCAATTTTTCCACAAATATTTATTTTAAAAAAATACCTACTAAGACTTAAAAACCCATGATAAGTACAATATTGAGTACCGATAAAATATGAAAATGAGAACAATTTAGACACAAAAAAATGTGTCTATCATTGTACTCCAGGGTATATCTTTGATGTTTGCTCTGATAGTTATGTCATGCAGAGTTATAACATTGATAGGGCGGCTTGGAAAATAAGATTTGATCAGTCCATTCCTTGTTACCGTACTAATGCGCCTTCTATAGATGTTCTTCAGCAAACCGGGGTTGCCCATACCATTCCTGACCGAAGCATTCCTTTTCTCTAGGATGATAGAAAAGGACGTTTCATTTATGAATATGCTGATTTCTGGAACACACAACTTACCCTCCTTAAGAACTTCGTGTCTAGTGAGTCTTCTGGAGCACACGATGAGCCTTCTGAGAAGGAGTTAGCAGCTCGGCCGAACTTGAAAATTACTTCTGGAGCGAGGCGTTATTCGATTATCAACTTGACGCAGGTACCTCAAATCATCATTCGTTTAATCGACATTCTTTACTCAGTAATTAACTATTTAATATTCCTTCTTGCAGTCGTGGTCCCCAGAACACTCTGCGCCTGATATTACAACAAACGTCATTCCTCTGTCTCGGGAGAAAATACAACGGATAATTATGCCTGGAAGTGGAGACCGTCCTTGGAAGAAAGTAAGCGTATTGTGTTTTTTCTTACTTTTTCTTTCTTTATGAAGTACTTTTGTACTTTGTTCTGACAAGTATCTTTACATAGTATGGGAGTATAACTCATTAAGGTTGCTTGAGCGTTCAACCTTTCAAGTTTTGCATCCCATATGTTATTGGCTCCTCAGCACCTTATGTTGTAAGTGGAATTTCTTTTGAAAATTCTTGAGTTGTAGAGATTTTCGTCTTACTGAACTTAATGAATTATGATTCTTATGAATAATCATCATTCTTAGATGACTAGTAATACAGATACTCTAGTATCAAGAAGTACCGCTGTGGTTGGAAGTACCGAGGAAGAAGTATGAGATGACAATGGACCTAAAAAATCGTTTTAGACTGAAGAAATTGAAGAATTCAGAGCTGAAAACGAAGAACTTGTTGGCGAGTCGTATTATGAGATGCTTTCTGCATCCGATGGATTATAACAACTCCAATTAAGTTTTATCCATTTTTTTAGATCAAAATGACATGATTATATCTCTTAAATCACCAAATATTCAGAACCATATATGGTTTCATGAAAGACTTTCGCAATTTCCGTTGTCAGAAAAATTCAGATTCAGGTCTTCTTACCGTAACGACCGTAGAATCTTCCTATGAAGTCGGAATGAGGCGGTTGACCTCTAATTCTTTAGATAACAGAAAGAGATAAATTTTGAAAACAAGAATTTATGTATTTGGATTCCATTTACTAGGTTAAAAGGACCTGACGCCGAGCGTCCAGAACTTTTCCAGGCAGAATTCTATAGATTTTCAGCTATCATGTAGTCGACCGTTTTGTCTTCCCTTATTAACTCACTCCTCCGATTGCCATGCAATTTTAGCATAATGTATTTGACATCCATATGAATCATTTGTATATAAATCATCCCAAAATTCGTTACTAATTGGTGCCAGTTTCAATTCTTATGGAGGATAGTGGAAAAACGTTTCTGACGACATTTTTGCAAAACGACTTATATCATTTCTAAACCATATGCCATGACCAAAAATACTTTTTTATGAATTTATAGGTTGATAATGGTCATATTTATGAATTTTACGATCTATGTTTCAATTCCTTGTGTTTAAGCTATTTTAGCTTATTATCTCTATAATGAGGGGGAGAGTGAACCAAATCAGAGAGATGAACTTGTAGGTGAAGGATTGGAGACCATGAGCCATGACACTGAAGATGTGTCTTTTCCATATCAAAACCACGAGCGAGCTCTTTCTGATGTGGTTGTTGAAGAAAGCACTCCAAGTGGGGTTATAATACAAAATGCTGATATGATGGAGATTGTTCCGGTTGAATATCTGAACGTTGGAGTTAGATTTAACTTCAGGTTTGATAGGAATTGGCTTCACTACGTGTGTGTTGGTCGCTTCACTGTCTCGTCCGCCTTTGCTGAGCTGTATGCCAAAGTATTGAAGAAGTTTGGCCATTTTTCGTAGGTAATTCCAAGAACTACCGTACTCTGAAGAAGGATGCGTCTGTGTTGTTGTCGACTCTGCATGAGATGATTTATCTCCCTCGTAGAAAAATTTTTGAGATGGTGCTTCAATACTGGAAGGAGGCTTTGGATGTGGCTAAAGTAGCTAAGCTTAATGTCATATAGCTTTGCCATCATTTAGAAGTATTGAGAAGCATTTGCAGGAGAAATGTGTATCTTATAACTTGGAGACGGTTGCCAAGGCTAAATGTGAAGTTGATTGGCTTTCTCGGGAGTTGAAGCTTGCGACTGAGACTCTTGAGCAATTGGAGAAGACATACACTGAAGGTGCTGAACCAGTTTTCAAGGAGTTTTCTAGACTTTCTGAGTTTTATAGGTTTTTGATACATATGGCTTTTTTATGGTTTTATTTTGGGATTTTGAGTTAGTACAAATTTTCTTTTTGAATGATTTACAAGATTTCTTCATTTTTTCCCGAAAGAAATAAACTTTGCTTGATTAATAAATAAAAATCCTAAGTACGAATGCAAGATATTGCCAACATTTTGGGAGGAATTATAAATATTGCGTAAAAAAGGGAAATAAAGTGAAGTGGTAGTAGAATGTTTTAAGCGTTGTGAGATGTAAGCCACTTTCCATGTATGACCAGCCCTTATGGCTTGTCAGTGTTGACAAGCTTGAAGTAACCGCTAATCAAATTTTCAGTGATGAGATACAACTATTCTTCAGGAGAGGTTGTGATTTTCTCTAACCTATCTCCAATATGGAAGGCATTGGGTTCAGACCCCTTATCTTCATGACATGTCTTCTGATCAACCGGGTTACTAGTTTGTTTATTTCTAATAGAGATAATCCCTACCCATTCGATAAAATTTTGAAAAGGATCATCTTCTAATTCACATCGCCGATTTAGAGTAGGGTTGATATCCGGTTCAAGACCCTAATATTTGATGGGACGTGGGTTCGCTGGTTTCAAAGAAGTTGGTTGGATACGTGATAAGTGCATTATTTGCATTAGTTTGATATTATAATTTATTGATTTTTTTGTTAGTTTTCATATTATTATGCTTTGATTTTATTTTTCTATGATTTTCTTAGGATTTTTGAAGTATATTCAAACAAAGAATAAGAAAGGACTTCATTACAACATGAAATGAACAAAGAAATTGAGTTATATTAATGGATAAGGGCCAAAGACCAAATTAAACTTATTAAAATCTATATTTCTTAATATTATCTTGAAAATAACGAGAATACAAGGTGAACGCAAAAAGAATAAGGTCATTCCGAGTTCGGACGGAGAAGTTATGGATAAAACAGCCAAAGCAAGAAAGAATCATCTACAACATTTCAGTCGGCGCGGTTCCCAACTATGCCGACGGGGACACTTTTTTATACAAAAACTTTGATTTTAAAGCCATAAAGTCGGCGTGGTTCATTGGGAATCGACCATGCCGACTGGAGTAACTTTTGGGACAGAGAATTAGAGCTATTTTGGTCATAAAGTCGGCAAGTTTCACGGGAATCGACCATGCCGACTGTGGTAAACCTATGAGGTCCGTTTTGACGCATTTTAGACTTCTAAAGCAATAAAACATGGTTAGGGAAGGATTCTAAACCCTAGAAGGAGAGGATACTTGAGGTTCAAGCATTGAAGGCTATAAAATAAGACATCTAAGGATCAAACAAGACATCTTTATATCTTTTGAAGTAATCTCTTATCTTCTACCGCTCATATCAGATCTTCTACATCAAAAACCTAGGATTTTCCCATTAGGGGGAAACCATTCTTCTTCTTTGTACATTTTTCATGGGTTTTATTAAATCCATGAGTAGGTAACTTTCTTTTAATGGTTGAGGATGTATTCAGAAGTCCTAAACATATGAATCAATCTGGCTGCTTATTATCAATATTCAAGATCTCTTTTTATCGTTCATGTTTTACGGTGTATACAATTATGTGATTGTGTTCATATAATATGATTGGTTCTCTTGAATGTTTAAGTTGCAAATTAAATAAGCTTGCGAGATTTTCTATAGCTAGTTAGGGTTCTTAGGTAATTTTATCAGAAACCTTAGCAACAAGTAGCAATTTGTGATCACCAGCGGTGCGAATCGTGAAGGAAGTCTCAAGTAAAGCTTGGCCTAAGTTGAATATGCCACGATAAGTGCGATATGCATTAGGTTATTTGGTGGGAAAGAATTCATATATTAGCGATTGCAGTATATGTTGATATATGAAGGCATAACGAAGTATTACACCGATTGAGGATACTTTAGGGTCATTGGTATGAAGAGAGAGCGGATGATGATTCTATCGATTGGCGAGCATGATTGACGATGGAAGATGAAATCCTTAACCAGTATTTTCTCACCTTGATATCAAACTTTATTTACTTTTGTTTTATTTTATTAGTATAATTTAGTTTAGTAATTCTACAATCCCTTTCGTTATATAAGAAGTCAAAGAAAAATAACAATTCACAGCTCCTCGTGGGAACGATCCTTACTACCGATATTTTACTTATTAGTATTAGTGGGAAATATCTTAATTAATTTGTGCGCAAACAACACGCATCAATAAGACTTACTTGTGTGTGAAATCTTCAGACATATGATGCCGTGTCCTCTCCTGGTAACTGCTTCAAATCCACATTCATTGTGCGGCGAAACTTATCTGATAGGAAATCCTTGAGATTTGCTGACTTGTTTGAGAGCCTTGGAGGTATTGGCGCTGGCAAAGGAGATACATCTGATTCCATCTTATTGCTACGGACCCATGAGCGTCCCAGAATCATGTCATAATTTGGATCCTTTTTGACAATGTGAAACTTGGTATGTGTCTGGGTGTCACCCATTTTTACCTCAAGAGTGATGTGGTCGTAGCACTCCTGGACTTCCCTTTGGAATTCTTGATTACGGTTGGCAAGTGCATGACTTCGTGCCTGGAAATTCCCACAGCTCTCAGAGTCTTGATAGTGATGATATTGACGTCGGTGCCCGTATAGATTAGGACTTGCTCGAACTCAATATCCTTGAGTCAAGCAGTGGTGAGAAGTCCCCAACTATGCTTCTCATTGCGTTTGATGACTACGTCTTCTGAAGCAGACTTGGGATACACATCAGCTTTTTTGGCGAAGAGTAGACGCTACCTGACACAACGCGATTGAGGGCAGTAAAAATATCTTTGCGTTGTGCCTTTGATAGGTAAAAAAATTCACATATGCACTTCATTATGGATTGGACATTTCTATTAGCGGAATCTTCAGAAGGAGTAAAACTCCTGAAAGAGAGGGAATCTTTGTGGATACCTTCATTCCCAAAGCATAGCTCTCCTGAGTCGATCTTTTCTATGAAGATACGCCTTAAGACATTGCATTCATTGGTGAGATGGTTGAAAAACCTGTGGAAGTGATAGTATTTTGGATTTGACATGTCCTCTTCAGTGGGTGGATACCGCACATGTGGTAACTTTATAGCTCCATTTGTACCCTTAATTCCATAAGTACGAGGACCTCTACCATGGGGAATGGAAGTGTGGGATTGTTGTATCTGACGGGGAGTCTTGACTGAGCCTTGTCCTTGAACTGGTGTTGGCGTTGTTGTCGGGGCTGACGCAGCACGCTTAACCTGTGATGCTGATTGAGGTGCTGCTTTTCTCTTGCCCCCTTCCTCAGTGTCAACACCCATGGTTAGTACACCAAAATCACCAATTTATGACGCTTATTTCCGTCTCAAAGAATTTCAGCAGCATTAATATCAATTGTAAAAATGGCGTTACAAATATTTTGAACATTTATATAAGTTGCAACAATTAGTTTAAGCAACTAATACAAACGTTGCTTAAATAGCTTTGTATTCGTTGCTTAATTTAATTAAAGAAAAGGATAGTCTAATTAAAGCAACAATTATATTTATATTTGAATAAGTATTTAGAGAAAAACAAATATAAAGTTCCAAAATTTATATTTGAATTGTCAGCGTTCAGTATAATAAAATCCTGCACAGGCTACATCCAATCCGATATTTTACAATGTTCTTTCTTTCTGACATACATTACATACATATAGTTTATACTGTCTACCTCGATTAAATATATAAAAACAGAAAGGTAACGATCAGACAGATAACAAGTAACAAACAGATAACATTTTTACCTAATCTTCTATGCATATGTCTTCAGTAATAAATCAACCTTCAGTTGGGATGCATTAGGGATACACTTACCACGCCAAGTTACACCATGGCTCAACATGCAAGAAGCAGAGCAGACTCTAGAGATCTTCCAAATTATTCTGCAACATTCAAACTAATAATCTTACTACAACAATAATGGTCTATAGATACAAAATACTGAAATAAGAGGACATTAAAAATGAGAATCCATCGTACACTACTAACCCAGCAAAGCATGCCATTTTTGCTTTGCTAATGGTGAATCTAACCTAAACAGAAATAATTGTCTGAAGGGAAAGAAATGATACGTAAAAGAATAATAACCTGAAGAGGTGTACCAGTAAGACACCAGGGGACAGCTGCTTGAGCCACTTGAGTCCTTGATGATTTAATTGTATGAACTTCATCTAGTATAACACTCTAAATCAGTGTCAAAAAATATTGTCTGCGACATCCTACACAAAAACATGCACCATGTGTGAAAATATAATACAAAGCTATCACATAGTAGAGCACATACAGATTTATTCTGTTATGCCCTACAGATTTACAAGCTGCAACTAAAACAGTAGATAACACAATATACAAGACTTGCATGCAGATTCAAGGACCGGTTTGAGAGTGGGGTGAACTCAGCCTGTTCAGCACAAACATAAAAATAAGTTCGACTATATGTATCTACAAGGAAATGACATTATCAGGACTTCAATTTTCTGTAGGAGCTACCAATTAAGGTGTTACTGACCAGACCTAAACTCGTTGAAAATGAGAAATCACTTTAACATAAGCATATCAGTGAAGTCATGTCGTTACTGGATGAACTTAACAATCAATAAAATTACAATTATATTTACGCGCCTAAAATATAAAGATGCAAATTAATACCCAAAAAAACTAATTTATAGCTAATGCAAAAGATTACCCAGACTCTTGTAGAAAGGATGCCCACAACTGCTAATTGAGCAAACAAACATTGACAGTTGATGGAACCTGCAAATTCAAACAGGACTAGTCAGCAATAAAAAATTAGTTACATGTTTTGACTATTTTTAGTCAAAGAAAGGGTAATGTCCTAAGAGCAATCATAATGGATCGATTAGAGTAAAAGACCAAAGACTATAAATTTTAGTCTTTGGTCCGGCCCAAGAACAGCCGTATATAGTCCCTGGTGTTGGCCGGTGTTTCAGCGATGCACTTGGAAAGACGTGCGGAATCCTAGGATAACGCTTGCGCGAGATGGAATCCTAGTGTAACGCTCGATGTGGGGCGGAATCCTAACGTAACACATGGTAGTGGACGGTATCCTAGGATCAAGTCCAAGAGACGGGCGGTGTCCCAGCATCACGCCTGATGGGGCGGTGTCCCAAAATCACGCCTGGTGGAGTGGCACATGTGCGAACAAAACGTGTGCAATGAATGGGACGGGCGGTGTCCTAGCATCACGCCTAGAATTCCAAGCGGAATGCTAGGATCCCGCCTGGCGATTCTCTCTTGTTTTCTTAGTTTGATCTGTTATTCCAAGCGGCAAACTCTCTGCGTCTGCTATTGATGGTTGAATTTCCATTGTGTTTGATGTTCAATCTTGGATAATTTGAAAGAATTTGAGCTTACTTGGTGGTTTTAGACTTATGGATATGTTACATTTAGTGATGTGTTGGATTATTAAGAGTTACTTCTTAAGAGTTTGATGGTAACTCGAATACAACATTTCCAAGTATTAGTGATGTAAACACATTTTGTTTCAAGATAAAAGAGGAATATGAATTAGATTAAACTTCGTTTAATCTGAGCTTTAACTACTGTATTTTAAAAGAACTACTGTCAGGTGAAAAAGGAAACACTAATTGGAACTTTGTATTCCATCTTTCGCAAAACAATTACCAATGACATTATTCATGGTGTATCCTCTTTACTTGCCAACATTTGGACATAACTACTGTATACCCATAAGTAGTCATTGATAGCGTATGCCTACTTTCGAGTTCCTAACAAGTATTTTTCAGTTCATGATGGTTGATGATTCTTTGTCTCCAAGTCTAGTTCACAAAACATTGGCTGTGAAGCATCTGCCATGGATTCAACTCAAAAAGAAGTAATTCCTTTTTTTTCCCTGACAATTTTGCAATTCTTGTATACATGCTAACTTGCAACTTCACATGGTGGCATCGAAGTCTTGATTTCTTTTTAGAATGAAATTTGTTTTGAGATTTCAATATAGGATTAGTTATGTTCCTTAAGATTTGCATGTTGTTTCCACTCCTCTGAAATGTGTTTAACTCTGTCTAGTTTAACACATCCGTAACAATTCCGCATCATTTCTGTTGAGTCTGGATGCATTATTTTGAATGTTCATGTATGCTTGTTCTGCATTCTAGAGTTTTGTGAACGTGCTGAGATCCCACAAGTTACCTATACCAGTTGCAGCACTTGTAAGTTGTAACTGGTATAACTAAATGCAATCTAGAGAGTTTATATTAATTGAATATAACCACACCAATCACGAAACTGTGTGTTGCTATGACTGATTCGAACATGGCTTAATTGCAAGCGGAATTCTAGGAACCCGCCTGGTGTTGGGCGTAGCTTCAGTGTACCGCTTGGATGGGACAGTGTCTTAGGAGTCCGCCTGGTGGTGGGCGTGATCTTAGGGCTTCGTTTCATTAGGCGTAATTCTAGGATACTGCTTGATCAGACGCATTCCTAAGATACCGGCCGTGTCTCTGAGCGTTGTCCTAGGATAACGTTTCATTCCATGCGGTACACTACAACGACGCTTGACGCCAGGCGGAACACTACGAGCCCACCCGAATAAATCATATTTAGTCCGGAATCTTTCCTAAATCTAGTCTGCTACAGTTGAAATTTCGGAGTAAATCTCAAATTCAATCGCTCCACTACGCCACCCAAATCCGGAGTAAAGAGTAATTATGATCTTTGGTCTGACTTATAGTCGGACCATTGTGGACGCTCTAAGGATGTAATAGTTACATGTTTCGACTAATTTTGGTCAAAGAAAACTCTATACAAGTTAAGTTTCATTGTTGACATCAAGGTATCTGAATCACGTAATCCATTCTTCGATAACACCATACGTGCAATAAACACCTTAATCAGTATGTTACGAATAAAATCCTTTACGTTAACATTCTAATGTGGATATCAAGGCGCGATGGCAATATTCATTTGAAGATCTATTAAAAAGAAAGTTGAGAATCTCAGTATTGCATCCAAATGCAAAAAAAAAAGGAGACAATGTCACACATATGGTGCTACAGAAAAGGTTAAGTTACCTAAAGTTAACCAATGATTCCTAATAAACAGTCAAGAACGTCCCAATGTTGACCTCATTCGACGGTCCAAAAGGTATTCCAGCAAAATCCCTTTTAAGAGAAAACAAAATGATTGCATTGAAGTTAAAAAGTGACAGAAAATGCACATCATGAAACAGAGAAAAATTCTTGAAGTTCAGTTCCAAGGGAACCACATAATTTCATTAAGGATCTCCACTGTTTTTTTTTTTTTGGAACATCTGAACGTGGACTGTGACTGACAAAACACGAAGAGACAAAAAAACAAGAATTAAAACTGCACGAGCCAAACATAGGAAGCCTAGACACATTATACACAAACTAAATGCATTGAGCTAAAAATACCGAGATCCCGATCTAATCGACACAGTATCATATATCAATAAATTAACCGAAAATCCAATTTACAATCAAGCACAGAAGTCAAAAATCAGTAAAGGAAACCTATACAGTAGAAAGAAAAAAATATTGTAATCAAAACCCATGTTAAAATCAACTTCAACGAATAGCCTAATCAAATCAGAAGTAAAAAACATAATTTTATAAGTAAACTAAACAAACTTCCTCAAATCTAGAGCGGGGATTAGTCAGCCTTTGGTCTGGTGAGAGAAGTTATAGTTAGCTTTATACTTCTCCTTCATCTGCAACCTGCCATAGACTATCATCTCACTCAATCTTCTCCTAATCAATAAACTTTAAACAACAACATCAGAATTTCCAAAACCTAAATAGGGATCTGCAAGTGATAGCCTTAGCGTGAGAGTCTAAAATAAAGATTGAAAGCCACTGAAATTATCACCATCCCTTGATTAAGAAACAATTAAGAAAAAGAATTATAATCTAGGGGTTTAACAGATAATAATAAGAAAAAAAAAAAAACCTAAATCTGACAAGGGTAATGAATCTATGAATATAAAAAGTTTTACCCTGCAGGAATCCATTAGTTCATCACTAGAGAAAGAACTTCGGGTTAGAACCAAACACACCTTACAGAATCATTTAACTGTACAGAAGAAAATGATTTCTAGGGCTTATTAAATTTGAGCTACTGAAAGATTGGGTTTAATTTCCGAAAGATGAGTTTTGGTTTATGAGATTAGGGTTTAAGAAGAGATAGGTTTTGATTTATGAAAGCTTGGTTTGATTAGCAGATTCAGTTTAGGTTTAAAGAGAAGAAAAAATAAGAGGAGAACTGGATGGGAGGATGAAAGTATGAGAGATATAAGAAAATAAAAATAGAAGAGAAAGTGAGGATAATAAGTAAACAGTAGACATTTAAGCCCTCAACTATTTTAGTAATAGTAAGCGTGTCCTACTTTTCTTTTTTATTTATTATACAGGATATGGAGTATAAGTCCAAAGATGTCACTATCCAACTACATAAAATCCAACAAAATAAATTTGACACAAAAACCCATTATAAATCAACTGTCCATATTACCCTCACTTATAATTCAGCCCAAATTCATTAACTAATCACGCCCATCACGCCCACTTAACCACGCACGCCCACCTTCCCTTGATTAACGCCATTATTTCCCTTAACTTCTATCATCTACTATTTCTAAAATCATACCGTTCATCGTTTCAAAATCATCAGAGAAAAATACCTGAACCAACATCATCGTCATCATCAATTATATCAAAAAATCATCACATTAATCTCCCTGGAACAAAAGTCATCACTTAAATCATCATCAAGTTGAATTTGAGTCGTAATCAACCTAAATTTCTGATTCTAAAACGATTGTTGATCAGCAACAGTAGAATTGAGTCTTCTACTTTTAACTCATCATAATCTACCTGAAGTTTCTATCCAATTCTGTCACAGTTTAAACCTAAGAAAAATCACTGAAGATTTTATTAAACATGGTGAAGAAACAAGACAAGAAGATGAACAAAAAACTCAATAAACCAGTTAAGAAACAAGAATCTACGAAAGGTAAATCGAAGTTTATGGTTTCATCATATTCTGTGATTGTTTATGGTTGAAAATCAAAATGCATTTGGTTAATAAGGTTTCATCATATTCTGCATGTTTATGATTTTTAATTTCGCGATTTTGGTTTCATCGATGTATTTGGTTAATAAGGTTTCATCTCTTTCGAAATTACAGGTTTCATAGTTAGGTTTCAGTTACATTTTTCTGAAACTAGGTTTCATTGATTTTCATCTAGGTTTCATCTGTTTGTAGCAGCGTTTAGGTTTCATCTTTTTTTAACTTATTGTGATGGAACCCAAATAGGTTTCATCCTATTTTGTGTGTGGTTGTGACCAATAGAGTTGGTGTTTTTTTACTTAATTGGTATTCTGATGGAACCAAAAAAGGTTTCATTTTATTCTGTGTATGGTTGTGACCAACAGAGTTAGTGTTTTTTTACTTAATGCGTATTGTTATGGAACCAAAAATGGTTTCATCCTATTCTGTGTATGTTTGTGACCAACAATGTTGGTGGTTTTTATAAATGCATGTTTTGATGGAACCAAAAAAGGTTTCATCCTATTCTGTGTATTGTTGTGGCCAACAGTGTTGGTGTTTTTTAGTAAATGCATGTTTTGATGGAACCCAAAAAGGTTTCATCCTATTCTGTGTATGCCTGTGACCAACAATGTTGGTAGTTTTTTACTTAATTGGTATTATGATGGAACCCAAAAAGGTTTCATCCTAATCTGTGTATGTTTGTGACCAACAATGTTGGTGTTTTTTAGAAAATGCATGTTTTGATGGAACCCAAAAAGGTTTCATCCTAATATGTGTATGTTTGTGACCAACAATGTTGGTGTTTCTTTACTTAATGCATGTTTTGACGGAACCCAAAAAGGTTTCATCCTATTCTGTGTATGGTTGTGACTAAAAAATGTTGGTGTTTTTTTACTTAATGTATGTTTTGATGGAACCCAAAAAGGTTTCATCCTATTCTGTTCTGTTTGTGCTAATGGTTTACTTATTCTGTAACAGGAATTTTTTTTTCCAGATCCATACAGGTGCTCATTACAACATTTGTGTACAGAGGCACCAAAAATAAAAGCATTGATACAAACTAAAAAAAAACACATGAAGGCACTTGTTGCATGTCCATTATGGCGTTTCTTCAAACCGTTCTTCGATGGTACCCTTCAAGCAGAAAAATTGAAGAAAACGACAAGAGCAGTTCAGATGATCTTAGGGTCATTTTATAGAAGTGTCAAGTGTGATAAACCAGATTGTTTCAAATTGATGAGAGCAAGGAATATGATACTACGGACAACACCTGAACAGCTCGATGTCATCTTTGGTCTACAAATGATGAAGAATGTAGATATACACCAAGATGTTGAGCTGAAGAAAAAGGTGAACATGTTTCAAGTTGAGTATTTTAAAGGAGCTAAGAAGATGAGGAAAAATGATATTGTCAGAGCTATAATGGAAACAGCAGCAGATGAAACCAAAGCTAAAGACTTCGTCAAGCTATTCATACTCTATCTCTTGGTTTCGATATTTGTCCCAAACAAAGGTGGGAAGAATCTGACATCAAAATACTTGTACCAAGTATTTGAGATGAATAAAGTGTGTTGGCCTGATGTTTTGCATGAAAATCTAATTGAGTCTATAATTAAAGATGAAGAAGTTGATGATGTATCAGGTTGCGTCATTTACCCACTGGTAAGTTAATTTTTGTTTCTTTTGATTATAAAATGTTTGTTTTTTATTTTTCCCGAGTTTGATTACTAATTTAAATGTTGAATTGTATATTGTTTTTTACAGTATTGGTTTGCTGAGATGACAAACATCACTTTGATACAAGATGGGAATGAAATGTATGCAAGGTTCGTTATATGGGACCTTGATGAAATAAGCAATGAAGTGGTAAATAATTTTGATGATCTCTCCAACAAACCAGAAATTTTCTCCAAGGTAAAAGCAACAACAGTTCTTGTTTGTTTATAATTTTTAATGTATGCACCTTATTCAAGATGAAAAAGCAAAACTATGGAATCAAAAAAGGTTTCATAGTTTATTTAATACCAACTTATTAATCATAACTACGTTCGAAGCAAAAAGAAAACAGCCGGACCAGAGGCAACTATCAATATGTGGCTATGCAAAGTCAAATACTAGGAAAGAGTCTGTGACTTCATCTCAGTAGTCAGATGATTTCTTGTATTCCACAGATGAATGTGGGTTACCGTCAGGGATCCTTCATGTAAGAATATAATGAACAAGAAATATGCTTGGTCCAGCGTATAGAGGAAGAGGAAATTCAGTTTGAAGAGTACATAGATGGTGAAGGAAATGAAGAGAAAAATGCAGATGTTGGTGGTGAAACAAATGAAGAGGATAACGAAGAGGATAATGAGATGGTTGGTGAAAGAAATGAAGATATTGGTTCTGAAAGAAATAAAGAGATGGTTGGTGAAAGAAATGAAGATATTGGTTGTGAAACAAATGAAGATACTATTGGTGATAGAAATGAAGTGAGTGTTGAAACTGGAAATGAAGATACCACATACAAGGAAAAATATAAGTGGGCAAGAATTTTGATTGACAAGCTTACAAGCGTTGGTAACAATGGGCTTTCGGAAGAAGATCAATCAATTCTCACAAAATATGATGCTGAAGATAAGTTAGAACTAGAACCAGTGAGGAAGACTTACGTGAGAAAGAAACGTAAGCGAGATGAAACAGAAACAGTTTCATACACTGAACACGATATGGAGGAATTGATAACCAATACTATAAAAATTGTGGATGCAATGGTAGAACAAGCTGATGTGAATGTTGAGGTTGAAGAAGATAGAGAAAAAAAGTCTGACAATGATGAGGTGATAATTTACTATACTTTGTTTTGATTTGATTTGATTTGATTGTTGTCATTGAATCTAATTTTTTTGAAATCAATAAATATTGCAGGTAATGAATATGTTTGAAGAAATAGAACAACATGATGCAGTGGAACCTGAAAAGGTTTCAGCTCATGAAGAAGTTCAGGATCAACATGACGCAGTGGAACCTGAAGAGGTTTCATCTCATGAAGAAGTCCAGGAGAAGAATGATGCAGTGGAACCTGAAAAGGTTTCAGCTAATAAAGAAGCTCAGATCCAACATGATGCAGTGGAACCTGAAAAGGTTTCAGCTAATGAAGAAGCTCAGATCCAACATGATGCAGTGGAACCTGAAAAGGTTTCAGCTCATGAAGATGTTCAGGAGCAACATGACGCAGTGGAACCTGAAGAGGATTCAGCTCATGAAGTTCAGATTGAAGAGATTTCGGAGTTAACTCCGAACACAATTGAAGATTTGGAGGTGGATGAGAAGGTAGAATCTGAAATCAAAGGGAAGCAAGCCAAGGACAGTATAATGGAAGAAGTTTCGGAGTTAACTCCAAACACAATTGAAGATATAAGAGTGGCTGAACAAATTGAATCTTCTTTGACGAAGAGTAACTTGAGGAGTGCAATAGAATAAGTTTCTGAATTGAATCCAGACACTATAGAAGATATCAGAGTCGCTGAGAGAGTAGAACTGGAAACGAAGAAAAGTTCTTCATCAAAGCCAGAGACACAGATTGAAGTGTCAACTCAAAGCTAAGGTTTAATTGATGAAACTATTCTTCAGCAAATGGAAGACGAGTATGCAACCAAGACTTCTACATCAAAGCCAAGTAGTAAATGCATGTGCTACTACTCTGTTGTAAACATGGAAAATGATGTAATTGCTTTAGAAGATGATGTACCTCATTTCAAGTTGGGATTGACGGAAACTGATAGTGAGAAAGAAGATGGTGAAGACATCAGCCCCGACAAAAAATTGAGTTACATAATCTCAAGGATGAGAGAAAACAAAAGGAGAATGCAAGCACCTGTCAAGATACAGGATTATACACCTGGAGATGCTAATAATAAGAAAAGAAAAAAGACTCGGTGTGTAAGCAGAAATCAAAAGAAAAAGTTGGAGAAAAAACAAAAAGAGAAAAGGGAAGACAAGTTGAAAGCAGTGGACAACTTAAAAATTATGCAACTACTGGATTCAAATGAAAAATAGATCGTGTGCAGATATTTTAAAATGCACAATGAAAGGTAAGTGGCATTCATACCATTAAGTTTTTTGGTTAAATAATTTAAGTGTTTAGTTTCTTTTATTCTTCTTAAATATTAAAAAATTTTATCAACAATATAACAACAGTGATATGGCTTGGGAGAAGGACGATATGGGCCTGTACATTACAGGAAAAAATATGAACGCCTTGATAAGAAAAGGTGACATAAAAGGATTTATGATTCAGTTCTACATGTTCAAATTGCAAAAAAACATAGCAAAGAACATCAAGAAATCAGATGGCACTCCTAAGTACAAAAGGGCTGTTTTCCTAAGCACATATGTCTATGTAAGTTTCATCTAACTTATCTTATACAAGTGTCTTTCTGAAAACAATGAAACCAATTTTGGTTTCATCAAAATAAGGTTTCATCTGTTTCAATTACATTTTTCTGTAAGAAAAAGGTTTCACTGATTTTCAACAATGCACTCATTTTGATTTTTTATTGAATTTCAGACAATGCACTCAATCGGTAAAAGTTGCCACACTGCGATTGAAGCTTTCATTGATAAAATGGATTACACTCCAGAATATGTCTTCGTTCCAATCATAACAAAACTAAGTGAAAAGACATATCACTGGACATTGTTAGTCTTTGATAATGAGACTGGAGAATTCTCTCACTACAACTCAATGGCCTCCATTGAAGATGAATGCAAAAAAAATGCTGAAAGCATGAAGGAAAGAATGGTGTCAGCATTCAGAAAACATGTATCAAAGCTCTGCCTGGACCCATCAAGTCAAACAAAAGAATTTATTTTGAACACCCCTTTCTGCTGTCAACAAGATGTGTAAGTACTTTTAAAAGAAATTGTGATATCTTCGTTTCAATCCTTTTTTGTATTTTTCAATTTAAAGATATTGTTTTGGTAATTTCAGGAATGATTGCGGACTTCATGTTTGCTATTACATGAAGAGCCTTTTGAAAGGAAATTTTTCATTTGAAGAGCACATAAAACAAAAGGTGCAAAATATGAGGCCAAAATTGGCATGCAAGATACTCCTTGACAAAGTTGAGGACTAATACTCCTTGACAAAGTTGCAACTTAAAGTGGAAGAGAAAAGAAGACTGATGGTCAAACCTCATGGTGGTTGTCTGTTCATGGAAGAGAGGTTGAAACTAAGAACAATGTTAATCAATTAGTTTCTAATAAAAGTGCAAATGGTTGTCCGTAAAAACATCTTATTCAATGTTAATCAGTCTTTTGATCAATCAATACTCTTAAGTTATAAAATTTGTTATGATATTTTTCTCTTAATCAAGGATGAAAATCTTTTTGCATAATTTGTTTCATCTTATTACAGTAAGATTTTTGAGAAATGTTAATTAATAGTTTCTGTTTCATCTTATTACAGATGAAAAAAAACTATGAAACCAAAAAGGGTTTCATCATTTGTTTTTATTTCATCTTACTACAGATGAAAAAAACGATGAAACCAAAAAAGGTTTCATCAGTTATTTTTGTTTCATCTTATTCCAGAAGAAAACAAACTATGAAACCAGAAAAGATTCCATCGTTTGTTTTATTTCATCTTATTCCAGAAGAAAAAAAACGATGAAACCAAAAAGGGTTCCATCAACTTAGAGGTGTTTCATATTATTCCAGATGAAAAAACACGAAGAAACCAAAAAAGGTTTCATCATTTTAGAGATAAAAAAAACATACGCTACAGGTCTTTCATGTGACAAAACTATGAAACCTATTTTGGTTCCAACAAATTATAAAAATCCTGTAACTTTGAAAAACTTAATCTAAAAATAAAAAAACATGAAAGACCTGGAGCAAATTGAAATTTTAACTGTAAACAATATAGAAAAAAGAATAATAAAAATATGAAGATTGAAACATGTAGTAGTCTAAACAAAAAATGAAAATGAAAAAGTCAACGAATTGTTGTCAAAATAAATTCACATCTGCCGCAGGGCATGTCCTTCGGTTATGGGTACTCAAAACATGGCAGCTACCACAAGTTCTCATCTTCTTATTAGGAACTGAACCTGTATTAGGAATTCTCTTCTTCTTCCTTGGACGACCAGGTTGTGGTAGAGCATCAGGACCAGGAACAAGAGATTTTGGAGACACAACCGTAGGATTTTCAACTGTGGGAACAGGATTGATTGGTCTTGCATATGATTCACGGTAGAACTTTACTGTAAATTAGAATTCAACATACTTATATGGGCCTTCTTCATTTATCATGATACAACGGATAGCGTGGGCATAAGGAAAACAGTTGATGCGCCAGCGGTTGCAAGAACATGTTCTTCTTTCCAAATCGACATTTTGTGTTAATGTAGAATGAACTTCAAACACATATTGCGACGACTTGGTAACAGTGTATTCACGGCCTTGCATCTTGTTGTTGTACAACTCAGTTTCAAACTATGGACATAAAGTTTCTCGCCACTTCAATAATGTTGCACATTCCTCACGACGTACACACTTTTCATTCATAAGCTTCAATCTGATGTCATCAACCATAATGGCTATAGGCTTCTCTCGCTCTTTAACGATCCAATTATTGAAACTCTCAGCAATATTCGAACACAACCTACCATAACGATGACCCGGGAAATAAACACTTGCCCATTTATCAATCGGAGCTCTACTCAGATAATCTTGTAACTTCTGATTTTTGACCTGCAACAAATTCTCCCAGTTCTCTGAAAATTTTATATGTGTATTAGCATACGCACATTTTTCAAACAACCCAAGCACATAATTGTTATAAACCTTACTGGACTTCGGCAAATATGTATTGATATTGTTCTTCATATGCCAATAAAACCAACCATGAGCAGCATCAGGGAATACATCAGGGATTTTTATTCACCAAACCAGTAACTCGATCACTAACAAAAATAAACTTTTTGCGCATAGGAGAAATTACTTTCTTCAAATTCTCCAAAAACCATTTCTAGTTGGCGTCATTCTCCAAAGAAACAACAGCATAAGCAAAAGGATAGATTTCTGAAAAAGAGAACAGAAAAAAAAATGTCTCAGCATATAAAAAAACAATGAAACCGAAAAAGGTTTCCATCTGTTTAAACTATATTTTTCTGTAGAAAAAATGTCTCAGCATATAAAAACCAATGAAACCGAATAAGGTTTCATACATATCAATTACATTTTTCTGTAAAAAAAATAGGTTTCGCTTATTTTCAACTTGGTTTCATCGGTTTGTAGCATGATGTTAGGTTTCATTTGTATAGGATTAAATAACAAACCTGTTTATCAACTAAGAAACAGAATAGAATGTTTAAGAAAATTACTGTCATTCCCGGTTAGACCTGTTGCTGCCATGATATGACCAAGGTATTTGCTCTTCAAATGGGCTGCATCAAGGAATAACAAAGGACGACAGTAATTGAATCCACGAATGCATGCTCCGAAACAGATAAACAATCTCTGAAATTTTTGAGTCCCATTTTCAACTTCCAAAACAACACGAGATCCAGGATTGGTTTCAGTCAATTTGTTGGTATACCATTTCAAGTACATAAATGATTTCTCGTTCTCTCCCCATGTAATATTCAATGCATGCCTCTTCCCTGCATATGCATAATAACGACTAATGTCAAAGTCGTACTCTCTTGTAAACTGATTCATAATATCCTTTGTCTTCTTCTTTGGATTCTGTTTAATCTCTTCAAGAATCAAGCTACTAATAAGTTTCTTCGACAAATGTGGTCTGTTTATAACTCCACCACAACAAGTATGCTTCTTATTTAACTCCTTGATAATAAAAGGACTACCTTCAACACCATCAATAGAAACAACATATATATGTCATTCACATTTATCTTCTTCCTTCTTTGAACAACATGCGCCAATCCTCAACTTCTCATTCCTTGTCATCTTAAATGAATACCCAGATACTGCATGATATTTCAATAAATCAGAACGATATTGTTGAACACCTCCATTAAACACCTGATTGACACCCTGAAAAAGGCCAAACCAATGCGCAGACTTCAACGGTTCTTTAACTTTATTACGGACATCATAATCAACTAAATTTGTAAGTGTTGAATGCTCAAAATATATAATTCCTAAACTTCGTGGATGCTCATATGGTATGATTGCTGAAATTTCTGAAATACAACTAGAGGACTCATATCTATGTGGTAAGTGCATAATTTATACATTTTAAGTATCATTTCCTTATACTTATTTGCTATATTTTGTGTGAATTACCGTGTGTTAGTATTACTTTCGTAGCTTATGTGTTTTTAGTAGGTTACATCTCTGAAACAAGTGAAATGGAGCTTTACAAGAGAAGAATTCCCAAAGACCCAGTGGAGCTCAGTCTAGTCCAGGATTTCTACCCTCCATATTTTAGCCGACGGCGAAAGAATGAGGTCATTCTGACTTCGTATGAGAAAGTTATGAGCGAAACGAATACTAAGGGCAAAAAGGTTATTTCAAGAGAGACTGCTATTGACAACCTGGTATACGCTGAGGGCTTCCAAGATTCAAATAATGTTAATGGCACCAGCCATTCTACACAGGGATTCCAAGATTCAAATGTGTTCAAGGCACCAACAGACCTACTCGGGGCTATCCCCTTCTTCTTCATAATACATTCTGAACAGAGAATGCTGCCATTAATGGAGGTGGATCTCGGGATGGAGCTTTGTGCATTCTTGAGAGCGGGAAGAACTCGAGATGTGATCAATCGTGATTGAATGATTAGATGGTGGTTGTGGCTGTTGCGTTTTCGTGATGATGAAGCTATCGAGTATGAATATGCGATGCTTAGGAGAAGCTGAAGAAACTAGTGGTGGTGACTGAGTTCAAGAGGGAGATAGAGCTCGATACTCAAGGTGATGAAGATGTTTCGGTGATCAATAATTGAGGGGACTGTCTAGTTCGAGATGAGGAGCTGATGCTCGTGAACTGTGTTCAGTCCTGTGATGATGAAGAGTTATACATGACACTGTTCAAGTGATGGTTCAATGGGTTAGCAGTGAACTTGAAGAGAGTTCAGTGAGATGGTCTGGTTTCTACTCAAGTTAATGGATGCGGTAGTCGAGGACTGTAACGAGTATATGTGGCTGACAGTTGATAAACTTGATGTCGTTTGAAGTTTGTCATTGATATTGAAAGACTTGAGATGAAACGACAGAATGAGTTAACAATAGTCTTTGTTGGTGGTGATACATGTTGGTTGTTGATCGTTGATTGAGGTGAAGTGATGGTTCTGTGTGGCAAGACAAAACTTGAGCGACAATCCAGGTAGGGTTGAGAATGGTATGAGCTGATTGTTTCAGTGATTGATTCTAGGAGTGGTTGCCGCTGGATGTGTGTATCAATGGTTGGCAGTAAATGGAGTAAATCGAAGGAGGATCTTGAGTCCAAGTTTTAGAAGCTGGGTTGAATAAGGAAAGCTTAACCGTGTTATACACGGTAAATATAGTTGGTCGGTGAGACTTCTCTAGAGTTTCACACGGAAAAGGAACTGCTTGTTGGCTATATATAGCCTTGTGCAGCTGAAGAGAAAGGATACACGGGGACAAAGAGAAGAATACCTACACAGAGATACATACCCGGAGCCAGACATACCTTGACGTATACCTACAGAGAGAGACCTTCCCAGCCACGGACTCGGACGTGCACATACTTTGCAGACGCTGGGCAGAGAACTTTTGGGCGAGTACACAAACGTTTAAAGGGTTTGTTCTTTTCTTTTCTTAATTAATTGTTATGGCTTTTGAGAAAGCCATGTTAGGCTAATTCCTTTGTTAGGGAGAAAGGATGAACTTGTAGAGATGTTTTTATTTGTGTTTCAAACTAGGGTTTTCAATTATATGAACATCATTAATTTGTCTCTCTCTCAACGTTTTACCGTCTCGATGATTTTTCATGTTTTATGCCACGTATAGTTCATTGTTTGATTAGTAGAAGGACTCGTTGAAACCTTGTGTGAAATTGTTTTATGAATATTCTTTGACTCTTTATGCCCCGTATACTTAGTACTTCGAAATTCTACTTTAGGTTGAGAACAAACAATTCTTTTTGAAATCGAGACCCTATGTGACGAACGCAATTAAACCCTAATCTACAACGGATTCCCGGAACCTTAACATTTTCTTCGTACTGTTTTCAAACTTTATTAAATAATCTTAATTCATTAGTTAATTAAATTCTTTATAAAAAAAAACCTAAAAAAATATTTTAATTAAAACTCCTCGTGGGAACGAACCGTATTTGCTTTTGTCTACATCTTCCAAAACTGTGCGCTTGCGGTAAAACAAAGTCGGTTTTCCGACGCATCAAGTTTTTGGGAGTAAAAGACTTGGAGTAAAGTTAAAGCTGAACGAACGTAGAAGAAGACAAATAATTAATTTTTACTTTTTAGGATTTTTATTTTAGTTAATTTAATTTAAAAAACTGTATTAGGAAATTTTTGATTATTTTTGTAATTTTCTTTTAGTTTTGGACATTACGGACATTATTATTATTTTTAAACCCTACGGAAGGGTAGTATTAAATATAAACTGCACAGGGAAGGACGACAATTACGATATTGTCTCGGCCCCTTGGGTTCGTACACTGACACAGGAGTCAGTGGCCTGAGTCGACTTCAACGGTTCATCCCCCGTCTGTTACGGGAGGTAAGATTCGATCAACCCACGAATCCCTTGCAAGTAGGTTTACTGTATTCCTTCGTGTGCATATATGTTGAGGACCTGAATACGGATTTACTTTTCTAGTAAAGGGCAAGAACTTGCCATATAAGATAAGGACTCGGATTTCATCACCGTTTCCTTCTTGCCCGCTTTAGGAACACGTTACCAAACGCGAATCTAAACCTTAAAATTTTGACTAGAAAGAGACTGATAGGGTAACGAGCTTAAAGGAAACTCGTTCAAAAGGACTGTATTGGTTATTTTGTTAGCCTAACTCGAAGTTCAGGAAGATTATTTTAAGTTGATTAGAGCCTCCTTGTAACCCAGGGAAAAGTTGCCAAAAGAGACAAGCTTATCAAAGCTCCTTAGAGCTTATCCTGTTTCTCTTCGACTTAATCTAATTCAGATTGTTCTAAGAGGATGGCTAGAACTGTAACTAGTTGCCTTTCGAAAGAATAGAAGCTGGTCTAGAAACAATCTAAGTGGAGCCATCATGCTTTTTGTTTGCTAGATTCAATAGGTGATTTGGTTGAGTCAGCCTTGCTTGTGATTGTTTAAAAATTCCCTTCCAATTAGGATTTATTTTTATTTTTTTAGTTTTAGTATATACCCAACACACAGGTAGGTTGGGATAGAGATCAGGATAATCGTCTCGTTAGAAATAATCCATTATTCATGGATAGAACCGATAATGAGGGTGTGGACCCTCCAGTTAAAAATTTGAGAGACTACATGTACCCGACTAGAGTCTCTCAACCGTCATGCATTGTCTTGACAACCACAAAAGCCCACTATGAAATTAAGACTAATACCATCCAGGCTTTGCCAAACTTCTATGATGAACACCCTTACTCCCACATTAGAGACTTTGAGGAACTGTATGGTACTTTGAAGATTAAAGACTTGACAAATGAATATTTGAAATTGAGATTGTTTCCCTTCTCTTTAAAAGATAAGACGAAATCGTGGTTTGATGCCTTACCATCTTCATCCATCCATACTTGGGATGCGATGACTAAGTTATATGTGCATAAATTTTTTCCTAGGCATAGAATCACAGCCTTACGTCAAAGTCTTAATAGTTTCTCGCAGCAAGATGGAGAATCTCTCCAGGATTATTTAGAAAGGTTCCATGAACTTATGATGCAATGTCCACACCATGGATTCGATACCTTGAAACTCACTATGATTCTCCACGAAGGGTTAGATCACAAAACAATGACCATGGTGGAATCACTATGTGGTGGTAATTTCGCTGATAAAACCCCTGAGGAGGGTTATAAGTTTTTGCATGAAATATCTGATAAAACCCAGGATTGGAGGGCTAAGGAATCCATAAGGTCAATGGCTAGTAGAAAGGGGGTGCACAGAGTTGATATCGAATTCGACTCTGAAGCTAAAATAGCTTCTTTGACAAGAAGACTAGAATCATTAGAACTTAGTACTAAATCTAGACCTTTTGTTGAATCTGTGGACCAAATCACTCATGACGATGGTGTAGAACAAGTTCATGCTCTCTACCAAGACAATCGTCGTAGATTTGACCCGTATTCCAATACGTACAACCCAGGGTGGGCAATACACCCTAACTTTTCCTGGTCTAGAGGTCAGTATGAAGGTCAACCTAGTAATACTAGTGGTTATACGCAGAAATCATCCGGTCCTACTGATTCATCTAACCAAAGAGTACCTAGTATGGAAGAAAATCTTAAGATGTTTATGCAGGCCACCGAAAAACAACTAGAGAATATGGACAAGAACACTGCAAGGTCCATAGCAACCTTAGAAAGACAAATAGATCAGCTTGCTAACCAAATAAGTGAGAGAGACAAGGGACAGTTCCTAAGTCAAACACAGCCTAACCCAAAGGGGTCTTATGAGGAAAGCACACCTGGTGCTAATCCCTCAGATCATGTGCAGGCCGTCACTACCTTGAGAAGCGTCCGGGTCATCGATAACCATCTTAGTGATCCTACGGAGAAGGAGACAGATAGGAACCCACCTACTATTACGCAGGAAATACCCTTAACACAAAAAGAAACCAATTAAACTGAAAGAGGTGAATCCGAGAACACTTATGTTCCTCGCGCTCCATTTCCCCAAAGGTTAGTATCCCAGAAGAAAGGAATCATCCCTAATTGATATCTTAGAAGTGTTCAATCAAGTTAAAATCAATATTCCTCTCTTAGAAGCCATTAAGCAGATTCCTATGTATGCTAAGTTCTTAAAAGATATGTGCACTGTGAAACGAAAATTAAATGTCCATAAGAGAGCTTTTCTTGCTGAACAAGTGAGCTCTATCATTACTCAGAAAAAACCACCCAAATACAAAGACCCTGGTTGTCCAACTATTGCTTGCACTATAGGACAACACAAGATTGAACATGCGTTGTTAGATCTAGGGGCTAGTGTGAATCTCTTGCCATATTCTGTGTATGAGCAATTAGGACTTGGTGACTTGAAACCCACTAGTGTGACACTCCAGTTGGCTGATAGGTCCATAAAAATTCCTAGATGAGTAGTAGAAGATGTTCTTGTACAAGTTGATAGTTTTGTATATCCTGTGGATTTCGTAATTCTTGATACTCAACCTGTGACAGACCCTAGTGGTCACATTCCTATCATTTTAGGACGACCGTTCTTAGCAACTTCTAACGCAATCATAAATTGTAGGAATGGTATTATGGAACTTACTTTTGGTAGTTGGAAGATGGAAGTGAATGTTTTTCATGTTGCACGTTTTCCTCCTGATCTTGATAACCATGAAACTGTGTGCATTATTGATGAAATAGTCCATGAAACTTACTTGCAGAACCATATAGATGATCCATTAGAGGCTTGTTTAGTGCACTTTGGGCATGATTTTGATGATGAAAGTGTTATTTGTGAAGTCAACGCCTTGTTAGACTCCACACCACTGTTAGACACTAAAAAATGGAAGCCTGAAATTGAACCTCTAGTCCTACCCGAATCTCGACTCATTCCATCTGTCGAGAAAGCTCCGACCTTGACTCTTAAACCATTGCCAGATACTCTGAAATATGTTTACTTAGGCCCTGTAGATACTTTACCTTTTATAATTGCTTCTAATCTTACATTAGAACAGGAAAGCAGATTGGTAGATGTCCTTAGAAAACATAAGGAGGCTATAGGTTGGTCAATTGCAGATTTGAAAGGAATTAGTCCTAGTGATTGCATGCACCATATTTACTTGGAGGAAAATACTAAAACGTTTAGAGAGATGCAACGTAGATTGAATCCTAACATGAAAGAGGTTATGAGAGAGGAAGTTCTGAAACTCTTAGATGCGGGTATCATATACCCGATATCCGATAGTACTTGGGTCAGCCCCGTTCAAGTTGTACCCAAGAAATCAGGAATCACTGTAGTTAAGAATGAAAGTAACGAATTGGTTCCTACCCGACAGACCACCGGGTGGTGAGTATGTATTGTCAATAGGAAGTTGAACAAGGTCACGAGGAAAGATCATTTTCCTCTTCCATTCATTGATCAGATGCTAGAGAGGTTAGCTGGACATAGGTATTATTGGTTCTTAGACGGTTATTCCGGTTATAACCAAATCCTTATTGCCCCTGAAGACCAAGAGAAAACCACGTTTACTTGTCCTTTTGGTACATTTGCATATAGACGCATGCCTTTCAGGTTGTGTAATGCACCCGCTACTTTTCAGCGTTGTATGTTGAGCATATTTTCAGACATGGTAGAGAGGTTTATTGAAGTTTTTATGGATGATTTTTCTGTTTTCGGGTCATCGTTCGATGAATGTCTCCATCATCTCACTCTTGTCTTAGTGAGATGCAAGGAGAAGAATCTAGTATTGAATTGGGAGAAATATAACTTTATGGTTCATTCAGGAATTGTTCTAGGTCATATTGTTTCTTCTAAGGGAATAGATGTAGACAAAGCTAAAATTGATTTGATTGTTAAAATTCCCACGTACGGTTACGGAAGTTAGATCATTCTTAGGTCATGCAGGTTTTTATCGTCGTTTTATTAAGGATTTCAGTAAGATCTCACGCCCTTTATGCAACCTTCTAGGTAAGGATGTTACGTTTGTCTTTGATGAAACTTGTATTGCAGCTTTTGAGAAGATGAAATTACTTTTAACTTCTGCCCCTATTATACAACCGCCTGATTGGAGTCTTCCATTTGAGATTATGTGTGATGCCTCTAATTATGCAGTTGGGGCTATTTTAGGACAACGCAAGAATAAAGCAAAACATGTCATCTACTATGCTAGTAAGACCTTGAATGATGCACAATTGAATTACTCAACAACTGAGAAAGAACTTTTATCGGTTGTGTTTGCCGTAGAAAAATTTAGACCTTATCTTTTAGGGTCTAAGGTTATTATTTTCTCTGATCATGCTTCCTTGAAATACCTTCTAACTAAGAAGGATACTAAGCCTAGGTTGATTAGATGGATATTGTTGCTACAGGAATTTGACTTAGAAATTCGGGACATGAAGGGTTCCGAGAATGTAGTGGCAGATCACCTTTCTAGAATCATTTTAGAGTCTTCTGATGATGCTGTCCCTATGCATGAAACGTTCCCTGATGAACAATTATTTGCTATTTCTCACTTGCCTTGGTATGCGGATATTGTTAATTATCTTGATATTGGTCGAATACCTGAAGATTGGTCGAAACAAGATAGAACTAAATTTTTAGCTGAGGTTAAGCATTTCTTTTGGGATGATCCATATTTATTTGAGTATGTCCTGACCAGATTATAAGTAGATGTGTTCCTAATGATGAAGTTAGGAGTATTGTCACTTTTTGCCATTCTTATGCTTGTGGTGGCCATTTTAGTGCTAAGAAAACTGCTGCAAAAAATTTGCAATGTGGATTTTATTGGCCAACCTTGTTTTATGATTCTCACGAGTTTTGCAAGAGTTGTGATAGGTGTCAAAGTTAGGTAAGATTACTAGGCGGAATATGATGTCGTTAAGCTCCATATTGATAGTTGAGATATTTGATGTATGGGGGATAGACTTCATGGGACCTTTTCCCACTTAGAATGGTAATGTCTACATCTTATTAGCGGTTGATTATGTGTCTAAATGGGTAGAAGCAATACCTACCAAGAAGAACGACCGTCATGTTGTGATCAAGTTCGTTAGAGAATACATATTTTCTCGATTTGGTACCCCTAGAGCCATTATTAGTGATGGAGGATCACATTTTTGTAATAGATCTTTTAAGACACTTTTGAGTAAGTATTCCATTACACATAAAGTTTCTACACCATATCATCCCCAGACTTGTGGTCAAGTCGAAGTTTCTAACCGACAAATTAAGCAGATATTAGAGAAAACAGCTAATCCTAATCGTAAAGATTGGTCTACACGGTTATTGGATGCACTTTGGGCATATTAGACTGCTTATAAGACACCCATTGGGATGTCCCTTTAGACTTGTCTATGGAAAAGCCTGTCATTTACCTGTTAAGTTAGAACACAGAGCCTACTGGGCAATAAAGACCTTAATGTTGATTTGTCTACAGCTGGGAATCACCGTAAACTTCAACTCAATGAGTTAGAAGAAATTAGGAATGATGCTTATGAAAATGCAATGCTTTACAAAGAGAAAACTAAAGCATTTCATGATAAGTCGATTAGTCGAAAGTCGTTTGAACCTGGACAGAAAGTTCTCTTGTATAATTCTAGGTTGCATTTATTTCCTGGTAAGTTAAGATCTCGTTGGACAGGCCCGTATTATATCAAAGAAGTTTTCCCTCATGGGGATGTCGAACTTGAGAATAGAGAATCTGGTAATGTTTTCAAAGTTAATGGACAAAGAGTGAAACCATATTTAGAGCTTAAGAACACCGAGGTGGAAACTGTCCTCCTCGAAGACCTGGTTTATTAAGACTAATAATATTTGAGATCATGTTTAGTGTATATTAGTAGGATTTTCGTTTTTGTTTCTTTTTAGCAGGGATTCAAGTATCATTTGCTTCATGGAGTCAACCCATCATATTTGTTTTTTTTTCACCTTATCTTTTTAGTTTTTGATTGCTTGTTTTATGCCATTTTAGGATTTCCCATCTTGATTTTACATTGTATGAGTTAGTTTACATTGAGGACAATATAAAGTTTAAGTGTGGGGGAGTGTAAGCATATAGAGTTCTTAAGTATACACTTTTTAGGTAGAAAATTTTCAACTTTTTCGAAATTATTTGCATGAAAACCTCCAACTTTTAGATATTTTAGAGTCACTTAGTATACTTCTTGCTACGTTTACATACGGATTTCTAACCGAAGCAACTGAACTTAGAACTATTATAGAACTATATTCGGAGTGCTTAGTTGTTGAGAGGCTAGAGCTGACAAAAATGGAATTAAACTGCCGGTAGAGAATACAGTATTAGAGTTGTTGATCATTCAATACCCATGAGTGAGGCACCAAACCTTAAATGTCCGTTTAGAGTGTTTCATCTGCGCAAATTCCGGGTAGAATGATGAGCTACCTAACCTCACACCAATTTCAGCACTACTTTTTGATCTCTTGAGTTCTATTTCTATCAATCATGAGGGTGCTATCAGAATTGCTAACTCTATCTTGTAGTCTTGTTTGCAGTTGGCACCATTCTCTCGACAATAACAGGTCCATAGAAACATATTATCAACAAGCAGAACATCAAAAATTTGAAGAAAATTTGAAGACAGTCAAGGTTTAAAAGCAACTGTTTAAGAAAGAGCAAATTTCATATTCAAGTAAAGTAACAATGCAATTAACATGTTAAAGACTTATGTACAAAAGCGAAAGAAATCAAAAGATGTGAGTTAGTGAAGTTCAGAATCAAGTGGTAAAGTCTTTATCCCACGGTCGTAGTAATTTCATCATTTATTTTTCAGTTTATATTGTAAAAAAAGAAAAAGAAAAAAAAACGATTATCATTGCTTTAGTGTAAATTTTCTTTTGTATTCTTTCAATAAGGCCGTGGGGAAGAAGAAATCTATAGAGAAGTTTCTAATAACAAGAAATGGAGGAAATGAGTTACAAATTCAAGGTTCTACGAAGTTCAAGAGTTCATCATCTACAGTTGAAGACCGAAGACGTTTCTATTGGATGCTGTGAGAGTGGTGTTGATTGCCGATCGTATGAGAAGGTAAGTAAGCATTCCCATCCTTGCATAGTGGTTGATTTCCGTTATTAGAGGTCACTAGAAAAATAAAAAGGGGTTCTTTTTCGTCCCACTTTCTATGGGATAACATCTCCATATGATTCGGAAGGTTACCTTTCCTTCCTACAATTCAACGTGTGTAGGATTTCTATCTTCATTCCTGCTTGCACACATGTGTGAACCATAAAGTGTGTCCTTTGAGTGTCAAATTCATAAAACCCTATTGGTGAGGTGATGTAATTTTAGAAGTGGTAAATAAAGATTCGATTCTCGAACTTGTGAAGGTGATGATTTTAGAAAATAATGATTTAAACTAACTCTAGAAAATTCCAGGAGTAAGAAAAAGACTAAATAACCTAAAGATGATTTTTTGAATAATTTTAAAAATACCAGGAATCAGGAATCAGGTAATTCTAACAACCTATGTGATTAATCAGATAATTCTTTTTAAATTAATTGAAGCCCAAATAATTGCCAAAATTGGTTTTGTTATGCTAACAAACAGAGGTAAATCACAAGCATGGATTATCAAAATTAATTAACTAAGCATAATCCATCAAGCAAAAGCACAACTGTTGAAAGAAAACCGTTTTTACTATTCAAAACTATGCAATTTTAATGATAAAAGAATTATAAATAATTATTAGAAAATAATTAAATCACATAAAATTGAGAAAATTACCTTATCCATCATCCCAGTAAATAGACTTAGCTCATGGTGGAAAAAGATTGCTCAAAAGTTGATTTCATTGCTCAAAATATCGATTACAAGGTGAAATAATAGTGCAACAGCCAAACAGCAACGGGTATAAACGTCACAGGAACAGAGTTCAACTGTTACAGCACAGTTTCAAGCAACAAAAGAGAGAAGAAATGGTGACAGACAGATTTGAAACAGCAACAGTTAAAACTGTTGCACTGTCTTCTTCTTCAGCGGCGATGATGAAGAACACCGATCACCGGGAGCAGCAGCAGTGACCGGCCGATGTCGGAACTTGATCGGAAAATAGCAAAAGTGGTTCTGGAGCTTCGTACCTTGATTCTGAGGATTGTAAACTCTTTATATAGGCCCTGTGAGTCTTCTAGCATGTTCTAATCCCATTAGAACTCGGTGATTTGACGAGAAATCAATAGTTATCCAAAACCGAAACATGTTCCTTTTCCCGTCCAAATTCATGATTCTCCAGCCCTTATCTTCGGCTTCTAGAGCTTCTAATCGATTATACGAACCTTCAATTAGATTGGGTACTTATCAATTTGCTGAAATCCCATCAAAATTGCGATTTGATTTGAGTCCTGTTTTGCCGATGAAGCTTTGACCTGGTCAACTGGGTTTGACTCGGTCAACTGACTTTGGCCGAGTTGACTGGGCCGAGTTGACCCGCTGAGTTGGTCCGATCCAGCCCATCCCGATCCAAGGGTGCCCAATCCAAAGTGTGGGTGCCTTGATCCATTTTCCCGGGTGCTTTGAACACTTTTTGAGCCAATTTTTCCACAAATCTTTATTCTTCTAATGTCCCTACAAAAGCAATAAAACACGTAATAGACACAAAATCGAATACTAACTCACTAGAAATTAAGGTGCAAATTAGACACTAAAATGTGTCTATCATGAGGCAGAAATATTCGGTCACTCTCGAACCTAGATCCTTTTACATGGTGGTTTTCTCCTAACTCAAGGGTTAAGCATGAGAATAATGTTCTTTATACTTCTAACTTCTTATTGTTAGTGTGTAAAAACTTTATGTCTTCATAGCTCTTTGGATGCAGGTGCTTTGGAATACTTAGAAGTTGGAGTAGGTTTTGTGGGTAAATCTCTTGTAAACCCTCACGGGACTATAACTCGTCCACTAGGTACACCTAGGGGTTTAAAGGCTTGTTACACATGCTAAGTGTAACCGTTTCCTGAACGAAAGGGAGTTGTATTTTAGATTAGTTTAGATTTGTAGTTTGCTCGAGGACTAACAAAAGGCAAGTGTGGGGGAATTTGATAAGTGCATAATTTATACATTTTAAGTATCATTTCCCTATACTTATTTGCTATATTTTGTGTGAATTACCGTGTGTTAGTATTACTTTCGTAGTTTATGTGTTTTAGTAGGTTACATCTCAGAAACAAGTGAAATGGAGCTTTACAAGAGAAGAATTCCCAAAGACCCAGTGGAGCTCAGTCTAGTACAGGATTTCTACCCTCCATCTTTTATAAAATTGCATTACAAATCCGACGGCGAAAGAACGAGGTCATTCTGACTTCGTATGAGAAAGTTATGAACGAAACGAATACTAAGGGAAAAAAGTTCATTTCAAGAGAGACTGCTATTGACAACCTGCATACGCTGAGGGCTTCCAATATTCAAATAATGTTAATGGCACCAGATATTCTACTCAGGGCTGCCAAGATTCAAATGTGTTCAAGGCACCAACAGACCTACTCGGGGCTATCCCCTTCTTCTTCATAATACATTCTGAACAGAGAATGCTGCCATTAATGGAGGTGGATCTCGGGTTGGAG